>JAODAL010014020.1:0-88967 GCA_025379985.1 Phyllomedusa bahiana
TACCATTATACTGCAATTAAACAAATCCACTATACAAGACCAGCATTACCATAACAATACAAAATAAGGCCTCAATATGCTGCCAGAACACGACCACAAATACCAATACACAGTGACTGAAATAATACCCTTATACTATTATACTGAATTAAGTATCAGTATTCCAAAGAACCCAAAATTACAGCCATAACAGTGACCATACAGTGTAGATGCCATGTACACAGGGCTCTGCGACTGTTTATTACTCCCCATAACAGTGACCATATAGTGGTAGTACCAGTTTTACCCAGACTCTGCAGACTGTATAATCACCACCATACAGTGACCATATAATGGGTTGATACCAAGAAAACATGTTTTGGAAGACTGTAAATAATACCATACGTGATTCATATAGTAGTAATACACCGGTGTATACAGGCATCTGCAACAGTAATTTACCCAACCTACAGAGGACAATATAGTGGTAGATATCAGTGTACACTGGCTCTGCAGACTGTAAACTACCACAATAACGGTGACCAGATAGTGTAGGTACCATTGTACACAGGCTTCTGCCGACAGTATATTAACCCCCATTAGACAGTGACTGTATGGTGGTAGAATACCATGAGCACAGTTCTACAAGACTGTATATTGCCACATACTGCATTGGACCATATAGTGGTAGATACCCAATGTACACATATTCTGTAAACTGTATATTATGTTGTGGAATCCACAATACAGTGAACATACAGTGATATAACTTGCAATCTTTTCCATTAGACAGGGTAAGCATGTTGCCCGCGGGCCCCACGAGCACGTTGGAACCCTTCGTGGAAGTTTCCTAAACCTCCTGTGGCGTGACTGGTGCCCTCAGCAGCAGGGCCGGTTTCACATCGTGTTTAGCCCACACCCACTGTGTCTTTAAGCAACAGGAGGTGAATGTCAACGCCTCCTGCACCACTGTATTCTTCTGCGTCCTGTTCCAGGCCTGCCATGATGATTCTCCCAGCCACCACTGAATCCCTGCACATATAGACACAGAGTTTTCCAGCACCTCTTTACCCATTTCCCACCTCTGTAAAAACAACCCAGGGTGGGAGAGCGGAATACAGCCATAGCTTAGAGCAAAGTCCCCCTAGAGGGTGTAAGGAACTGTGGTGGAGACTGAGTGCTATAGCCTGTTCCTATCATAATTTTGTATTTACCAGGCCTAGGTAGACAGGTAAATGGGCAAACCCCATGTAGTTAGGCTCAAGGTAGCTATGTAGAACCCAATTATATAAATTTAGTAGGCCCTAGGTAGGTGGGTAGGCTCCTAAGTTGGGAGGCAGGTAGATAGGCCCTCAGGTTAGTTAGCCATAGTTAGAGTTAGATTTGCCCCAGGTTAAAGTAGGTAGGCAGTAGTAAAGCCCAAAGTATGTAGGTAGGCATAGTATGTAGGTAAACCCATAGATAGGTAGATTGCCCCCCATTTAGGTATGGGGGGGGGGAGTATTTGGCCCCAGGTAGGTAGGTCGCATTTACGCACAGGAATAGTTAGTAGTAGATAGGGACCGATGGGTACGGTAGGTCCGGTAGATTGGCCCCTAGGAAGTAGATAGGTAGGATAGGCAATAATTAGGTCACAGGCAGGTAGGTAGTATATAGTCCTCTGGGTAGGTGATAGGTCACAAGTTTTAAGGGTAGAACATACTGTAGGCACCAGCAAGGTAGGTTTGTATGTAGTCCCCTACTAGGTAGATGATAGTGGCACAGGTAGTTAGGTGATAGTGGGCCCCAGGTAGGTAAGTTTGTAGTAAGGCCCCAGATAGTATTTGATAGTGGGCCCATAGGAGCATACAGGTAAATCTGATTGAGGTTTTCCTTTTTGGGGAGAGGGGAATGAATAAATACAATAGACAGGCCAAGAAACAAGCATCATAAAGATCACTTATTCTGCATATTCAGACTTAAGTTACTAAGCACCAGAGAGGACTAGAGTAGAATGAAAGCACCTGGGTTAACATTTGCAAGCAGTGAGTAATGTGGATTATCAGGCAGGAATAACTGACAGTAGCTGCCTGATAGAGAGGTGATGTCTGAACTGTGCGGCCAAGACAGGTGAATCTCTCGTTAGGGTTGATCGAACTGTTCTACGAAAAGTAAAGGGAACCTTCACATAGATTATGCCCCCCCTTGCGGAGGGCAGCAAAAGCTAGTGTTAGACCAGCTTTTTCCCCATTGCCTGTGTCCCTTATTCTGTAAGATTCAGCAGTTTTTTATAGCATTTACTCCTCAAATCTTATTCATGAGCAGGTGTTAGTCCCGCGCCACCGAAGGCTAGCCCTGCCCACTGACAGTTATTCCACATGTTTCTCACTATTCAAAAGTATAGATTTGTCAGTTGAGGTGGGCAGGGCAGCCTCTGATACTTGCCCAGGTTTGAAAAAACTGACTTCATGAAGGTACTCTTCGATTGACTCTTCCTGGCTGAAAACGGCGATTTGAGCATTAATACACGAAAACTACAGCATCATACAGAATAAGGGACACAGCGCCTGGAAACAGCAGGTCTACACTAGCTTGTTCTGCCCACAGCAAGGGGGCATAATCTATATGACAGTTCACTTTAAGTTCTAGTAGAACTTCCACTCGAATTTTTTAGAACTTGAACCGAACATTTTTACTGTTTTTTGAGTAAAAGTTCTAGTTTCAAATTTGACACACCCACCACACCTTACAACCATTTTCAGTTCATTTTCAGACGACCGTCCAATCCCATTCTGCACTTTTGGTGGCCAACCAATCGTGAAAAGCACAGAGAAGATTATAAACAGTTCATCACTGAGGTGTAGGGCTCTCATTTGACTGCTAAAAATCACATGATCATGTATATATATTTTCACTGTACACCATTTTCAGCTCACTCTCTGTACTGCACAGACTGCTCTTAGTTAGATAGCATTTTCCTCTCCATAGACTCAATAGTTAGGTGGAGCTGTATTGCTGCGCATGTTTCCCACACCCAGAAGCTGTTATTTGGCACATTTGCAGGCTCACATAAAGACTAACTCTTACATACATGGATATATATATTATACAAGAGTGCTTGGATTGCTAAATCATACTCAGTGCCCAATAAGTTCATTTTTTGCAGTTTTGGGGTCAAGTAATTGTATAACACACCTCTCCAAATCTCCCACTTGGCAAAGGGGCTTTGGGCCCCTCGGATGCAGGACATGTAGCAAGCTGCTACCGATGCACCTCCTATACGTTACGCCCAGCTTGCAATTGTCCTCAACTTTTAAGTTAGCCATTGAAAAGGAATGAAAGTATTTTAGCCCTATTCAATTTTTTTCTGTCAACTTTAGAGCCACATTTTTTTTCACTAGTTTTCCATGTATCCAGTTTACTGTTTACTGTTAAGGATGGTCATTCCAGCTTCTCGTCCCCCCGGTATAGGTATACAAAATTAACCAGAACATCTTCTCTCCATTGACTTTTAATGTGGTTCGAGTTCAAGTTCAAGTTCGAATAGAACCTCGAATCGAAACACATTATATGGTGTTGTATCAATACAAAGAATATCTTTCAAAATGTAGTGGAACACTAAATGAAAGACATTTTCCCAAATATATTGCGTTGTCATCTTTTTTTGTTAAGGAGCTGACAATTGATTTTATCACCTTCTGAGCGCCTCCTAGGTTTCCCAAGTGATTGACCTGTGTACTCCCTTCTCCCCTGCTGTTTGTTCTAATCTGATAGCAGGAGTGAGGTCCCATCTCACAGGTCATGGGGCGGGCAGTGTGAGAGCTAGTGTGTTATCTTATCTTTCAGACAAAGACAGTAATTTACTGTTTACATTAGCTCAGAAGCTCTCCAAACTCACAGAGGGTAAATTATTTAATCTAGACTAATAGACAGAAATAGTCTGACTACATAGAGCTCATATGATAATTAACAGACAGCTTGACCAGGAAGTGACAGAGCATCGCAGCATTATTTAATTCATGTATACCTATGAAACGTGAATGAGACACCCCTTTAAAGTTCGAGGTTCCTATATAATCGAACCTAACTTTTTACTACTTGCTCATCTCTAGCACTCGTCACTGGAGATGAGTCTGTAAACCATGGATCATTAAGGAAGCAGCTAAAACAAAAATGGCACAGACTTTTTTAATAATGATGTATGGTGAAAATGTTTATTTTTAATTTGCAAGTCTTCCCATGAAACATTTTACATTGTAGGGAAAACCCCTTTAACACAGTATAAATATTAAAAGAATTTGTCATAACAAATTGTTTTGTACCAACAGCATCATAATGTCTGCTCAATAAAGTAGATTTAGTCTGCAAATGTATTTAATCGCTTTAAATCTGAAAGAGTAAGACCAATGCAATCAACGAGTGTTCTAAATGCATTCAAAATCTTATTTTAGGTTTAGGCCTTCTTCAGCACCATAAGCAGAGTATTCCTCAAATAAAAACACAAAGTGGAAAAGATTGTTTTAGATTTAAATACAAGAATTTTTGCAATACATATATATATATATATTTTTTATTTTACAGAGTATCCTTTATGACTGCTGTCCAAAAATTTTCGGAAGCTGAATCCTCTCCATATATTAATCAGTGAAATAATGTTCAAGCTAGATAGATCCAAAGTGTATTACTCTAAAAACCTAATGGTCTTAGAAAATCGGTAGAACCATTTTGAGCTAAAGCCCATTTGAACTTGAATCTAACAAAAGAAATGATTTACTTGATTATTTGTTATGCCGGAGTACTTGGCAAAATGATCAATTGCTTTCATCGCTTTACTAATAATCGTCCATTAAAAAAGAAACGAGCAATATGTGTCCTGCATCCAGAACAATGTTTTATTTCAATGACCCCACACCTTGGGAACTGGTAATATCACTCTACTACAAAATCACCTGCACACTGTCCTAGGATCAAAAAGCAAATAACAATTGAGATAAAGGTCATCCTGTCTACTTCTCATATTCAAGTGATTAAGGGAGGAAGCATACCCATTTTATCTTTAGTCTAGCTGTTTTAATTACTAATAATAACATAATCCCATAGAATTAAGAAGAAAATTAGTTGGTTAGATCCCAAGTGAGTAATTCTTCTAGGTTTTAGGTTATTATTTTTTGACATATGCATCAAGATTTAAGAAAAAAATCTAAACGTGCAACATAATTGCAAAACATAGTCCCTTTGATATACTAAGAAATAATTGATTTGGAGGTATTGTTGGGTCAGGGACTCTGTTTCCTGGCCTTGCCAAAATAGCACAACATAGTGATTAAGTGGATGTAAGTTAGAATCCAAACAATGTAAAAGTACTAAATCATAAAAAAACCTATACATATTTGGTATCCTGTAAATGTACTGACTGTTTATGATGTATACAAAAGTTAGTATAATGTAAACAATAAGTTAAAATAACTGTACTCCTACAACACATCCCTTACTCTGAAACAAAGTTTATAATACCCAATACAATAAGCACTGTACCCTTTTAAAATTATAATATGTGGGGGGAGAACACACTGTTCCCCCCTGTTGTTAATTATAGGGAAACATAAGCATGAATATAAATATGCATTGTGACCATTTTAATTTAAAACAAACACTGTTTCCCCTTATAATTAAAAATACCAAATGGGCACCCAATCCTTAAAAATACACCTTGTGCCCCTCATAATTAAAATACATACTGTGTCCCTCATATTTGCACACATACATACCAGCCAAGTTAAAGAGACTCACTTATCCCATCCCAACACTTTCCTCTAAAGATACTGATCTGTTTTTTTCTTGCTAGACCTGGCGTCTGGGAAAGAAATTAAGTGGCACAATGACATTATGTTGCCACTTGCATCCAGACAAAATGACAAATGGTAGGACAACGAGCTCCCTTACACTCTTCAGTGTGTATGTATTTAGTTGTATCCATGTCTTAAGGATGCAGATAAAATTGATTGCAGGAAAATCTTTTGCACACAGCTCTACAATGATCTTAATGATTGTTTTTCTTAGAAAAACACAGAAGTTATAGAACTACTTTTTGTGCCCCCAGTAGAAATCTTCTTTTGCGCCCCCTCTAGGAAGGGAGCCCACAAATTTGGCAGGCAGATATGTAGATGGCCTTTTTAGATAGAAAATAAATAGGTAGATAGCCTCCTCAAATTAGACAGACAGGTATGTAGGCAACCTCTGCTATTAGGTATGAGGACACCCATTAGGTAGGCATGTAAGGTTACTAAATAAGTTAGTAAACTATCATATTTAATAGTGCCCCTTTGCCACAATTTAAAATTTAAAAATTAAACACCATCTTTCAATAAACATGCAGAGCATGTCTGGTGCAAGCAGCATGATGCAGTAATGTCATCATGGACCTACAGGGCAATATGCCTAAAGGAGCCTGGGGCGTACAAAACTATGTGACACTGCACAGAGCTGATTACCTCTGGAGACACATTCAATTAAAAAACTGCTCTGACCTGAGGATTCAGGGTGTGTGCCCTGGATTCCTGGGACATGCCACAGACCACTCAGGACAGTGTCATAGCCCCTGGAATCTAGGACTATCCAAATAGATCTAGGAGGGTTGGGAGGCATGACAGTGATCTAGCTGATCATCAGGCCTGGACTGGCAATCTTCCCTATCATACAGAACCATGGTGGGATGCCAGGTCCCAGGCCACTGTGGCTGGGGATGCACTAGGTGGCTGGGGTACAGTTTCCAGAATATTTTCCTGTTGGTCGCATTAAGTGCCACTTAATCACCAATCATTCGCTCCCCTGCTATTTCCATTCATAAGGCAAAGGCTGCTTCAGGCCTGAGACCTATGAGACACTATGAGACACTGGTTATGCACTAAAGATGCTATTGTTGATGCAGTGATAGCACTGTATCATGGTACCTGTGCAAAATTGCAGACCTCAGAATTCACCGGTCTGTACTGTCCTGTCATAGGCTGCAGGTCTATACCAGCCTGTGACCTATGAGAGGACAATATAGACCTGAAGAAGCCCCAGGAAGAATTTGTATGAATGGGACTAGGTATGTATAAGTATCTATTTTTTTTTTTTTTAAAGCTGAGAAGGGGGCAATACTAAAGAGAATGTTGCTCCAGTAAAATAAAAAAATCTATACTCACCACACACCACCATTCCACCACCGTGACTGCAGTGTTTATGAGCCAACTGCAGCAGCCAGAAGGACACAAAGACACAGTGGGGCACCTTTATTAAGGCAGTTGTGCCAAAATTCTAGAACAACTTGTCTCAAAAATGAATGGTGTATATCCTTTACACCACATTTATTATGTTTTAGACAGTTCCTAGACACTTCTGTACCTTGTCCAACAAAAGGGCCTGGGCCTCGGTAAAAGAGGAGTGGCTCAAAAGAAAGGAGGAATGGCCTGGGGCCAAAATAATTTGGCACAATTAGTAGCATAATGTAAGCCAACTAATAGAAGTTGAAAAGTTAGACTAGACAGTCTAAAATATGTGCCAGATTTATTAACACTATGATAACTGTGCTGCTTTTTAATACTATCTAGTCTGAGCTTAAACTGTCCAAGTGTTAGAAAGTATTGATAAATCTGCCCAAGTATCTATAATTTATTGGCATCAGAGCTGGACGTTAAGTGGCTAGGTGGTATTTTGGTATCTGGTCACTATAATGTCACTTTTTGGTGGTATAATAGTTAATATCGGTGCTTGTATAGTGCTGTGCACATCTCCCTTAAATGTAAAAGCAAGTGTATATTTGTCACTGACCATTAAGTGCTTTTATGTGTCACTTTTATTTTCTTTCTTGTGTTGATGATGTGGTTAATTTTAAAGAGTGGTGAGGTACAGCACAAAGAAATACAGCATTCAGTATTGTATGTACTCTTCTTTGCCATTTTAATGTTGCTTTCTCTTTGTTATGTACATAGTGCATATATTTCAGAACAAATGTAATATACCAAATTTCAGTTGGGCATTAGTTTAATTAATGCAATTACAAGTAGTTTAATAAATTAATAATGCATTGACAATGCATATGTTTATATTTAAATAAATCAGTCAACGTGCTAGTGAAGAGGTCAATATAATTAAGATGGGAATTGATTTTAACAATGGAATTCGTTTAGAATTTCAAAGGGAAAAATTGGTTTTGAACGAAATCAACTTTGGGGAAATTCGGGGGAAAGAAATGTCTTTTCATTAAAAAAAATTGTGGAGCACATGGGTACATGGGGGAAAGAAATCTGGGGGGAAAAGGGGAAGCCTGCATGACATTGCAAGATGAACCCAAACAAGACCCGGGGGATTCTTACTCCCGCACTATAAAGTCCGGGCGCGACGCTGGAGCCACACTCCTCTCAGTACTGACAGGGGAAGTGCTGCTGCGCTGATACCTTACTGAAAACCAAATTTTTTTACAGCGATTTTGTGGGGGGTCTCAGCTTGTCTCAGAACTGCTTCTCAATTTCTATTTCTGATTTTTTTGGGTATTGGACTGAAATCCCGTTTTGCGTCCACTGCATATACATTTAAATCCTATTGCTCACAGCACCATTAAAATATGAAAAGGGGGATCAAAACCATTTCCTGTTGTTTTTCAGTTAAAAAAACAGCTTTTTTTACAATACAAATACCACTTCATTTTTGGTTTGCTCAATTTTTTGGCCAATTTTCCCCATCCGGGGGTTAAATTTAAGCTTTGTTTTTTCAGTTTGGGTGACCCCAAGAAACCGTTTTTATTAAACCGCCAAAATATATACTTTTTTTCCTTACCTAATTCAAAAGCAAATTTTTAATTAAAAATTTTTTCCCCTCTTGTTGTGAAGCGTAAAAAACAGGGGCATTGAAAACACGCAAAAAAGCTATATTTGGGTTTGGTGGCTAAATTCTTTGCCAATTTACATCCAGGGGTTTTAATTAAGCGTTTTTTTTTTCAGCTGTGGTGACCCCAAGAAACCGTCTTTTTCAGGGGCCAAAATATATACATTTTTTCCTGAAACCCAAAATTCACAAGCAAAGGTTAATTAAAAATTTTTGTCTCTTGTTTGTTTGGCGAAAAAACACGGCTTTGTAACACGCTAAAAAGCTAGTAGTTTGTGGTGGGCTCAACCCCTTTGGCGCAATTTCACCCCGGGGGGTTTAAAATTTAACGTTGTTTTTCACTGTGGTGACCCCCAAGAAACCGATTTTTTTAAACCGCCAAAATATATACATTTTTCCTGTACCCAAAATTCAAAAAAGAAAAGGGTTTAATAAAAATTTTTTAATCCTTGTTTTTGGGCAAAAAAACCACGGCTTTGAAAACACCTACAAAGCTAGTATTTTTGTGGGGGCCCAAATTTTTTGGCGCAATTTACTTTCCGGGGGTTTAATTAAGCATTGTTTTTTCAGTTTGTGGAATTCCAGAAAATTTTTTTTTTCACCCCCAAAAAATTTATACATTTTTCCTTTGCCAAATTTCCCCACAAAAAAGGGGTTAATTAAAATTTTTAATCTCTTGTTGTTTTTGGCGTAAAAAACAGGGCATTGAAAACACGCAAACAAACTAGTAGTTTGGGGTGGCCAATTTTTTTGCGAAATTTTACATCCGGGGGTTTAAATTTTAACTTTTTTTTTTCAGCTGGGGGTGCCCCAAGAAACCGTCTTTTTCACCCCCAAAATATAAAAATTTTTTTTCCTTACCAAATTTTCCCCAAGAAAGGGTTTTAATTAAAATTTTTTTCCTCTTGTTGTGTAAAAAAAAAACAGGGCATTTTTAACACGCTACAAAGCAAAGTAGTTTGTGGTGGCTAAATTTTTTTTGGGGCGCAATTTACATCCGGGGGTTAATTAAGCGTTTTTTTTCCCAGCTGTGGTGATTCCAAAAACCCGGGTCTTTTTCACCGCCAAAATATATCCCTTTTTTCCTGTAGCCAAATTCACAAGAAAAAGGGTTAATTACAATTTTACTCTTTTGTGTAGCATAAAAAAAAACCGGCATTGAAACCCAACACTACAAAGCAAAAGTATTTTGTGGGGGCTAAATTTCTTTTGGGCGCAATTTACATCCAAGGGTAAACTAAGTATTTTTCGGGCCCATTTGGGGCCACTCAGAAAAAAGAAACTTTCTTTTTACCCCCCACAAAGAAAATTCTGTAGCAAAAATTCAAAAACCAAAAAGGTTTAATTTAAAGGGCCCAACTTTTAAAGTAAAAATACACAGGGGTTTTTTAAACGGCGAAATAAAAAATAAATTTTTTCCGGGCCTTTTTTTGGAGCGAAATTTTATACCCAAAGGGGGTTTCCCCAAAGGTTTGTTATTTGGGGGGTTCTTTTGTAGTCAAATACGGGGTTATATTTTATCAAAATACAGATATCTTCATCAAACAGTGCCCTGTACTTTTTTTAGAACAAACAGAAGTCAGACAGAGGGGTGGCCCCCCGGCAACCTGGGGAGGGGGCCAGGGGCAAAAACTTTCCCCGGGAAAGGGCCCCGGTCGCAGCACACAAGGGGACGTCGAAAGAAACGGGTAAACTCGGTGAGGCCGAACTGCCCCCTGCCAACTAGCGGCCGGTGTTTTTTTCAGCCCCCCAAGGGGTTTTCCTTGTTTGGTTGACTGGGCCATCCACTTCCTGCCCGATAAACACTAAACAACCCCACCCGGGAGTGGGTGGGAACGTCAGACACAACCCAAAGTTGGAAATGGCCGGGAGCGGGTCAGGGGCCCTTTCCCCTTTCCCCTCACCCCCCCTCTGCCCCCTCCTTTTTCCCACAGCCAAGATCTACTTGTGGTTTTGGCTAGCCCCAAACTATATAGCGGGGAAAAACAATTGAGGGGGGCAGTCAGCAGCTACTTGGCAGGGGAAGAAAGGGGGCCAATACCCCTGCTTCTTGCAGTGGGCCCGGAAAAGTATAAAAGTTAAGGGGGGCAGGGAGGTCAGGGTTTTGAGGGGTCACCTGGGCATCCCAAAGCCCGGGGGTGATAAAGGACAGCATGACGTTTAAAAACACAAATAGATGATGTTTGAAGCCAAACCGCATTTGGGAGCAGGGAAGAAAAGGGCTTCATCACCCGTCAGGAGAAGGGGGTTCACTTGCGCGTCAGGCTTCGGCGCACCCACAAGTGGGTTTGGGCCCCTGATCACGGAAAGTAGCAAGTCCCGGGGTCGGGAGCCCAAGGGGGCCAGGGGGTAAAAAAACCCCCCTTCGCAGGCCAAGAAAGTAGCGGCAAGGGGCTCAGCGAGGCGGGGCGGTAGCTTTCACTCTTTGGGGAGCTTGGGCGGTAAATCATCTACCGCGGTGTGGCATTTTCTTTCTAAGACACCGGGGAGCCGAATATGGGTAATTTAGAATACCGGGGGCAGAAAGTGAAGCGTGGCCGGGGAGCTAAAAAGGGCCCCAAAGGGGGGGCCCGCGTCAACCCCTGCAGGGGGTCACCACCCGGGCCCGCCGGGGAGAAACGTGGCTCAGTTTTGGGGGGGCCCATCCTGCCGCCGCAGCACAGCGCCTAGTGGGCACGAAATCCCCTTTGCAGCCACCCAAGGCTCCCCCCCACCTCGGTAGAAGGAGTTGTTTCTCTTTGACATCATCCACGGCCCCAAATCCCTCCTTTCCTCGCTCCCAAAATTTGGCCAAGCATCTTTTCAGCGAGGCAAATTGAAACCCAAACCCTTTCCTAATTTTGCAGCACCCTGACCGGGGCTCCTGCCAAAATTTTTGTTGGTACTGAAAGTCCCCCCCCCTTTCCAAAGGTGGCTTTTCCCCGGGTTCAGAGAACAAAGGGCTTGTGCCGACCGAGAGGGAAAAGTTCCCAAGGGCCGTAATTTTTTTTTCCCCAAAAAGGCAGTACCACCCACTTCAAAAATATGTAAACAGAAAGGGGGCCAGTCCTTGACCAAAAAGGGTTTTGTTCCAAGGTGCACGGCAGCACAGACGTCTGGGGGCTGTAACTAGGGTTCAGGGCCAAAACATGTTTTTTTAGGGCCCCCAACGGGGTGAATTTTGCTTCCTCCCCATGCACCCCCAAACAACTTTGGACGGGAGACGCCGTTTTCTCCCCCCTGTTGTCAAATTTGGGGGCTCCTGCCCCAAAAGTCCACCCCCAAACCACCACCACCTTCTCAGCCTCCACAATTTACTGCTCCATCATACCACATTTTTAGGGCACAGGGGTTTTCACGCAGTTCTACCCCTGGCTTGCCTGGGCGAACGAAGTCACACAGGGGGGGAAACCCGGCTCCCGCGTCATGCAGCAAGAAATCGATGTGTGGCTTTCTCCGCCCCAAACCCTCAAATCGGAACCAGGGGTGACGGACAATGGAGGAACGGGTGCCCCGCGGCTGAAACCGAGGAGGGATGATCCTTTCCCCTGCATGGCGCACGTGTTCAATCTTTTTTGTGAAAAAAGGGTTTTTCCCAAAATCTTCCACAGATCTTCCCAAAGGGTTCTAAAATTTTTGGGCCCGGAAACCCGGGGCATGCACTTTATCCCTTCTTACAAAAACCAGGGCCCCCCTCCTCGAGTTTTCGCGGGAGAACGGGGCCCCCCCCAATACACTCTGATATGCATGTTTTCCCCCCCTTTGGGAAATTTCCCGCCTGCACATGGGTTGGGCCACTGTAGGAAAAGGAAAGGGCCCTTTAAAGATTTTTTTTATTTAAACCAGGCGGGCAGGAAGGGGGACTCCCCTTTTAACTTTGATGTTAGCCAGTGGGAGCTCATGCGTGACACCTGCCCCTTTTTTTGAGGCCATTCGAGGAGGCCACGTTTTTGTCAGCGCCCCCGACTAGGGATGAAAAAACGTCATTCCACGCTTCATGTCCCGGAAAAAGATGCGAAAAATCTGTCTGGGCAGGGGGCTGGAAAGTGGCGACTACATCTTTGCGGCCCCCATTAAATCCCCTGGGGACTGAAAAAAGGAGGAGGAGGAGAAGGAGGACATTGGACAGAAGTTGTCCCGGGGAAAAGAGTGGGTTTTCTACCCAGGGGACAAAGAAGGGGGGAGCAGGACAGCTGGAGGGGGGTAATGGAGATGGGGGAAACAAAAAACAAAATACCCCAAGCACCATGGCAGGAAAACCGGGGGATGGAGGCAGGGAGCCCCCTCGGGGTCACTTTTGCAATGGCCCGCAGCATGCTGATTTTTTCCTGGCTAGTGACAGCCCAAAAAGTCAGCTTTCCCAAAGGGAAAACCCTTTTGGTCTCCGACCCTATTTGGGCACTCGCTACCGGTCCCCAAAAAAGGGGGCCTTTTTTCCCCGCTATTGGGGAGGGAGGAAAAAACTTAAATACTAAAGGGGAAAACCTCCGTAGTTCCCGTTGGCCGCTGCCTATGTGCGGCCATCGTCCTTCCCCTGACCCGGTCTACCGGGGGGGTTTCCCCAGCGCTCACGTAAAACTGCCGCGGGTGCTGGGGGAAGGGGGGGGGGTAAGGGGCATCCCCTCCATCAGCACAACCTAAGTCGGATTCCCTGATGGGCACTTCCCTTTACCCCCCTAGTGAGGAGGTTTTTCGCCAGCAGCACACAGGGCCTGGGGCAGTCCCTGAACCAAAAGGTTGGGGGGCCTACTTGACAGCCCCTCTGCCACCCCCCGTTAAAAGATCCGCTTTGGGCTATGGCAGCCCTAACTGGGGGTGTGGGGCCGCAACTTGCTGATTTTTTCAGGTTTGGGGAAGGCGTTCCTCCCCCCAGTAGTTTTAGCTCAAAAGGGGGGGTCTTCAGTGCGGCGGGGTTCCATCGTTACCCCAAGGAGAACCCGCTTGTCCATGGGAAATTTTGGAACGACTGACCTTTGGGCAAGAAGAATAGGCCCTGGATCGGCCAGGATTTTCCCCATACCCAAACCTTAGGCGTCATCTGGGTTTTAAAAATACCTTCCTCAGCCCCTATTCTAAGCCGGGCCCCCGCCCTGAGCCACACATCCCGCTGACAAATTTTCCCCCTCCCTACCCCCATCTTTACCAGGGGCTGGTTTTTTGCCACCCACCCAACACTCTGTCCCTTGGCCAAATCTATGACCCATGCTGCTGCTGCTGTTGCTGGTCCGGGGACACCCCCCTGTTCACTGTTTCCACTCCCGCCTCATGCTGTTTTCCCTGCCGCCGTCCCTTCAAATTCTGTCATTGTTTCCAAATCCCGGGGGCCTAAAAACCTGTTTTGCCACCTTAAAAGTCCATTGTGCCAAATGTCGAACCCCATCTGCGCGTGGCCCGCTTTCCGTGACCCCCCACACTGTTTTCATTGTGCCACTGTTTTGACCCCCAGCTGCTGCTGCCCTGCCCCCCAATTTCTGTCATTTTGCCACTATGTGGCCTACTCCATTTTTGCCACCTCCAGAAAGAATTTTGCCACTCCCCGACCTCATGCTTTCGGGTAAACCGTGACCCCCCACACTGTTCATTGTGCCACTCTGTGGGGCCCGCTACTGTTTTTTTCCCCCTCCAAAATGTCAAAAATGGCCCCTCTGTGGCCTACACCCCTTTTTTTCCCCCTCCAGAATGTCATTGTGCCACTGTCTGACCTCATGCTGCTGCTGTGGTGCTGCCGTTACCCCCCCACTGTGTCCCTTGTGGGCCCCTGTCTGACCCATGCTGCGCTTGGGCCCTGCCCCCCCACTCTCTGTCATTGTGCCACCCGGGGGCCTACCCAGGGTTTTTTTTCCCCTCCCCGAATGTATTGTGCCACTGCCCTTAAACCCCATGCGCTGCTACTGTGACCCCCACACTGTGTTATTTTTGCCACTCTGGGGGCCGCTACGTTTTTCCCCTCCAGAATGTCATTGTGCCACTGCCTTAAAATCATACTGCTGCCCCCGTGACCTCCGCCTCAACATTTTGCCACCTGTGGCTTTTCCCCGTGTTTTTGGGCCCCTTCCCGAATGTCATTGTTCCCCTGTCCCGACCTCATGCTGCTGTGGCTGGGCCCCCGCCCCCTCCACACCTGTCACAAAAGTTTTTCCAAAACCCGAGCTTTTCAGCTTTTTTTTTTTCCAGCTTTTCCCCTTGGGATGACTTTTTTCAGGCTACAATTTTTTTTCCCCCTTTAGTTTTTTTTTGGGCAGTTTTGCCCTCCCTTTAATGCCCAGGGGGAAATTTTATAGTGAAGCGATTTTAAAAAGCGGCGGCAGTCCCTCTGCATGTCATACAAAAAAACAAAATTTTTTATGAAGACCAAACCAAGGGTTCCCCCCTGCATATTTAAGGGATGGGACAACTTCTCAGCACCCTGCGGCTCCCGTGCAGCCCGGGAAAAAGCTGTTTTTTTTAAAGGCGATTCTGCCGAATAATTCGAACCGAAACAAAATTTTTTCGGAAAATTCGGGGAAGTGACCCCAAATCGAATTTTTGAGAAATTCCCCATCTCTAAATATTTAAACTTAAAAAAAAAATGTCATCTTTGGGTTTAAATGTGATTAGTCCCTTGTTTGGGGCCCGGCCTCTTTAATTTGTTTTTAAATAAGAGGAAAATCCTTTTTCCTGTCTATAACATTTTGAAAATGAATAATTTCTCAAACAAGGAAGTTATGGTAACATTATGATTAATTCCATAATCATTTACTATGCAGTGTTATACTATGAGATCCGTCTGTGGGGAAAAAAATTGTACTTCTATAATGCCTTTTTTTACTCCTTTCCGGGAGTAAATGCAGAACAAGCTTTTTTAAGACAGCTAAAAGTTTCTTCTTAAAGGTTTTTTTGAAAGCTCTTTCTACAAAGGGTTTTTATACAATAAATTTTTAGGGTGGTGTCCCGTGAAGGGCAAAAATGTGCATTTAAAAACTTTTTGCTATAGGTTTTGCATTAATTTTCTTAGCTTAATTGGGGCCCCACTTAATTCCTTCAATTTTTACATTTGGGGCCAAAAAAAAATTTGTTTTATTACAGATAGTACGGTGGTTTCATAGTTTAATAACACACTAGGCTTGCAGGACGTAGGGCCCCCCTTGATTTTCATTTTTTACCTGGGGCACCCCTTTAATTCACTTTTTCCCTTCCTTTTTTTCTGTGATTTCAGTCCCCCCTCGCAGGACCCACAATAGCAGAGAAATCCCAAAGGGAAAACCAGCCCTTTGTAAAAAGTGAAGCTTTCTCTTCTTTATTATAAAACCAAAAAGTGCAGAGGTTACGGTGAACAAGGGGAAAATTTGTGCCCGGGAAAAGCCCTTGGTTTGTTGCTGCTATGTTTTTTTCCCCCTCTGCCTTTTTGTACTTAAAATAAAGAAAAAAAAAGCTTTACTATTCCAAAGGGTGGAATTTCCTTTATTTCCCCTTTTTAAAATTTAAATTACATTGTAAACAAATGAGTACATGCGTATACTCCTACATACAAAAATATATATGTGTCATTTCTAACCTTTTTTCCTGGCTCAACATATTCCAAGGTGAGTGGTGTGAGTTGATGGGTTTGAAAAAAAAACATGACTTGCCATACTCTTTCAGGAGATGTTTATGCTATATGCGCGACATGTATGAACGGGGCTTTGCCAGAAGTCTGGCGTCTATTCAGCCTGAAAACTAACACAGCCCTGTTTGCTCTATTTTTAAACAGGCGCACTCCACTATTAGGCACATTACAAAACGCCCGTGGCCCTTTGTATTACGCCCGAGACCGGGGGGTGTGCAGGAGGCGTGTCAAACTACAACCGTACGAAGCTATACATTTATAGCTTTAGTATGGCAAATCCAGGAACATAACAGCTGGGAGGTAAACCACTTTAAAAGTGGTTTACCTGAGCCAAAAGTGTCGCTTTGTAGCTAGAAAGTGCTAAATCTATGACCCGCAGAAGAACAGGTTCATATGCGCCAAAAAAAATGGTGCCTGGGCGCTAAAAATCATAAATGTCGCCTTATGTTGTCTATGTGGTAACAATGTGAATTGCATCCTATTTGGGGTTTTGTTAGCTAGTTGTGATAATTATATTGGATTTGCATTATAAAAGGTTAGAGTCCTTGGGCGATAGGGGGGGGGGGGGGAGAGGATTGGGGGGGGGGGAAATGAAGGTGGGGTTAGGGGGGGGGGGGGGGGTGGAATTTGGGTGGGGGGGGGGGTATTTTTATTTTAGATGAGGGTGAATACATCTGTACATGCAGAGATAAATACATAAACATAATATACACACATGGACAAAATTGTTGATATCATTCCATTAAAGAAAGAAAAATCCACATTGGTCACTGAAATAACTTGAAACTGATAAAAAGTAATAATAAATTTAAATGTACTAAATCTCATTTATGAAAACCAGACTTTTCATTTGAACTGTAGTTCAAACAAAGCAAAAAAAGTAAAAATAAACTGGCCTGGACCAAAATGATGGTACCCCAAGATAAAATTGAAAATAATTTGACCATAGGGACATACTAAACCAATAATTTGCAACACAGATGTTTGGTAACCAGTCAGTCTGACTATTTGAAGGGTGAAAATTAGTCACTGTGCTGTTTGGTATCATGATGTGTACCACACTGAACATGGACCAAAGGAAGGCAAGGAGAAAGTTGTATCAAGAGATAAGAGAGAATATTACAGACAAAAATGTTAAGGCTATAAGACCATCTCCTAACAGCTTGATGTTCCTGTTTCTAGAATTGAACATATTATTCAGAAATTTAAGGAATTCGGGGCCGTAATGTGGACGCAAGAGGAAAATTTGTGACAAATTAAAAAGATGGATAATATGGATGATAAACTGTAGAAAGCGAATAATAAAAAGCGAGAATGGAATTTTCCTGAAAAATGAATACTGATGGGACACAAAGCTTCTGGGAGAATGTCTTTTAGACAGATGAGACAAAACTGATCACATCAGCTCTATGTTCACAGGCACAAAAATGAAGAATACAAAGTAAAGAACATTGAATATACTGTGAAACATGAAGGAGGCTCAGTATGTTTTGGGGCTGCTTTGTCTTGTCAGAAAGCTTGGTCTCAGTCACAGGTCATTGATCCTCCAATAGGATAATGACCCAAAACACACAGCTAAAAACATCCAGGAATGGCTAAGAGCAAATCACCTGATTATTCTGAAGAGGCTTCTATGAGCCCTGAGCTAAATACTATTGAACCTCTATAGAAGTCTGGAGAAAGCACCCTTCAAATTTGAGACAGCTGCTCATGACCACTGGGACAAAATATTTGTGGACAGGTGCAGAAGTTACATTGAGAGTTATAGAAATCATTTGTTTGCAGTGATTGCCTCAAAAGATGGTGGCAACAAAATATTGAGTTATGAGTACCATCATTTTTATCCAGGCCAGTTTCATTGGTTTGTTTCATCAAATGTTTTGAGTGAACCACAATTCATAGCAATGTCTGGTTTTCATTAGTTGATTTTCAGCAAATTTAATTTTATTATTACTTTCGCCAGTTTCAAATTATTTCATTGACCGTTGTGTTTTTTTTTTCTTTAACAGAAGGATATCACCAATTTTGTCCACGTATGTATACATTAGGGATGAGAGAATCGAAGTGGAATTCATTTAGAATTTTAGGGAAAAAATCGGATGCAAAAATAAAGCCGAAGTTCATGACGATTTGCGGTAACGAATCTAAAATGGCTGCGAGCACATGGCATGACATGGGGCAGAAAACTATGGGAGGAAGAAAGGAACACCCTCAATGACAGGTGCAGACATGCAGCCAATCAGCAGCCAGCTTCTGTGATGTCACAGCCCTATAAATAGGCCGCAAGATAAATTCTTTCATGCCCCTTTGTCACTTTGTTCTCCTATGCACAAGCATCTGTTTGTAACAGCATTAGATTGCACTCTGTGCAAAATACTTCCGATTTTTGAGATGCTGGGGTGAAAGACCTTCACAGCTGTGTGTCATATACACACCTGTTCCTAAACAAGCGATTTTTTATTTTAAGATATTGCAATCTGTGGCCAAGAGTTAATTTATCCCCTTTTATGGGGTATTCTGTATCAAATCTAGTGTTGTATTCTTACCCATACACGCCTGAAAATCCATCAAGTTCATCTGTAGGGTATTTTTAATCTGTTGGCCAATAGTTAATTTATCCACCTGTTTGTGGGGAAATTCTGTGTTAAATCCAGTGTGTGTATTTCTACCCTACACACATCTCAATCCAGCCATTTCAGTCCCTTGTTGGATATTGCTATCTGTGGCAAACAGTTACTTTTTTCACTTATTGTGGTGATTCTGTTAAACGCTGATACATGTAGAGCCCCCCCAAAAGAGTGGATACGGTGTTTGCAGTAATTTTGCATTGATGTGACTGATCATTTTGCCCTTCCTTTGATCCTCCAGTGTCTGCTTTCAATGGTAAAATAATCACATCATTGCAAGAGCCAAAAAGAAACAGGGAGTTTGATCCAAAAAGAGTATAACGAAGTAAATGGAATATTTTTGCATGTCCTTCTGTGTTTTGAGGTTCTCCACTACGGCGCTTTGGCTACTTAATCATCAGACAAATCCTGATGCAATCAAGGACCATGTCATAACTACCGTTACAGCTTCTGAGAGGGACCACAATCCGTTGTGTTTGTCCATTTCATCTCATTCTGTAACAAGATTAAAATAAGGTAAAACCAAACTTAGAGGCAACCGTCCATAGAGTTTTGGAGGTGGAAACAGCATTAGGAAACCACAGGTCCAGTAAGAAGTGGTCAGTTTGGCAGCAAGCATGAGTTAGGCAACAAGTTGCAAATTGACAGAATGTAGAGGTGGCAGCAGCATGAATAGGCCACGGTTTGGCACAATTACACAGCAGCAGCAGCAGCAGCAGTATCAGGTTGGAGAGTGGCACAATGACAAAATTTTGAGGTGGCGGCAGCTAGGTGACATAATGAGGAGGTGGCGGCAACAGTAGCATCAAGCCAGAGAGTTACATGGTGTATAGCCTAGAGGTGAACAGCAGCAGGCAGCAGCATGAGGAGACCTGAGTGGCGGAGTTGGCAGCAGCATCAGAAAGCTACATAATGCCCAGTGAAGAACGGGAGGTGGAAGGCAATACCGAGCCCCTGTAAAGATTGTGGGTGAGAGAAAGAGCAGCTGGCAGGCAGATGTGTGGCATCAGGATGGTGCAGCATCAGAAATAGTAGCTGCGGCAGGTAGACAAAGAAATCCAAGGTTCAGGTCTGCTGCAGTTGCGACTGGAGCAGATATATCTCTCTATCACTGTCAATGCTGCACTCTCTCACCAGCTCCGGCAAGTCCCGCTGCCTTGGTATACACCTTTGACTTCCAATCTGGCATTTCAACCACACATCCAAACCCTTAACCCTTGCATCCATCTTAGAAAAATAACTCCCGAATTCGCTCATTCATGTCGACTTTTCAAGAACAAAAATGCTTGACCATTAGCCTCATAATCTCATGCCTAGAACTATTGCAACATCCTTCACTGTGGCCTCCCGTACTATCTAAAAGGACACCCTTACTCACCCTCGAGTCCATCCTTAACTCTGCTGCCCGACTTATTCACCTCTATCCCTCGTTACCCTCTCTGCTCTCCCCTCTGCCATCCCTTCAACTGGCTTACCCATTGCCACCCACTGGTGTCAGCACATTAGGTTCCCTGGGACGTGCTTCACTTTCTAGCCCACAGATGCTCTAACTATACCCATATGCGTCCTCCGCAGGTGTCTGCAAAAAAACTGCCACAAACGCACCGCCAAGTAGGGTGATTTTACCACCAATGCTGCCCCAGTGACTGCTACCGCTGCTGCCTCGGTGAGCTCCTGCAGCGCTACTTTCTGGGACCTGCAAAATGGGTGGTCTACCCCATGGCTGTTTGGCTCCTGACCTCGCTCTGCTGCCACCCTGCTGACTCAACCAGGCCACACTACCGACTTGCTGCTGAGCACTTACTGAAATGCAAGCTGCTGCCATCTTCTTCCGATGATTATGATGAAGCTCTTGCTTCACCTGGCTCCCAGTGTAATCGGCTACATCGATTAGTGTTGGCCCGTCACTGTTGTCCTCTTCAATGGTGCCGCTGTACAGAGCTTGACCGCTCGCAACATAACCCCCCATGCCACTTTCCTTAACACTACTTGCCCGCCTATTGCAAGCAGACGATGTCTACGCCAGCTCTTTGCTGCCCACTGTCCTCAAATAGTTCGTCCTCACTGTATAGTGGCGCAAAGCCCACAGCACATTGTAGTTCTCTGGTTGTGTGAACCGAACGGACCGAGGCAGGTTAGGCCAGGTGAGGGCCCCTGAACCTGCTCCCGGGCAAATGCCAACTAAGGGATTGTGTCCCTGACGAACCCACTGACTCTTCATATCTTTGTCTGGGGTTGTCAGATGTCATCTGGGAGAAAAGTGAATGACCTAGTCAACCATTCAAGAACCTTTGGCTTGGTGTCAACACACGCCGCTAGATGGCACCGTAGCTCTGGCCTCAACGAGTGGACCCCCTACTTTGAATGTCCCCTTACTGGTGCAGTTCCCTGTAGCTGCACCAGGAACATTGAGCCACTGTTCCTGCCCATGTGCAGTGCCTCCTGCCACGTCTGACATACTGTTTGATCAAAAAAATTACAATAAAACAAACTCTGTTTAATGTCGATTTGTGTATATCGACAAAAACACAAGCCTAGATTTCAAAGGAAGTTTCACCTATAAGTGAAAAAATAACTCTTTGGTGGCAGAGAACTAAAGTCCCACAATAAAAACCTGCCTGAAATGGAATGTGTGTATAACACAAAACACAAGCTGTATTCAAAAGATTTATTTTTAGACAAATAAGTTATTAGACAAAAAGTACTGCTCCAACCTCATCCACTCTTTCGGAGGGGGGGGGGGCTCATAATTAATCAAGCATTTAACAGAACAGGTTCTATCATAATCTGTGGAATCATCTGATGACGTTGTAAAAGAAGTGGTTTTGAGCGATTTTTATCGACAAAGTTGAAATCGGCAAGGTTTAATGGTGATCGAAAATTTCAGATCATGGCGATAATTAGAGGTTAAAAACTGTGCATCATCTATTACGATCGCGCCTTATTTCGCGTCATATCCTGTAATTTTTGGCGGCCAGCAAATCAGATTACAGAAGATCACGTGAGATGTGGTGTGAGACGACATGACTGGGATGTGTATGGTTTTTGCGATTGGCTGGAAAAATCAATGACCTCGTTTTACATAGAGAACAACAGCGTTCTGTATCAGCCTCAGTGTCTCTCAGCCGTCTCAATAGGGATAGTGACCTGCGCTCTGCCTGTGTCCAAACAGCTCAGCGAAATTAGTCTATTTTCTGCACAGTAGAAACCTCTATATTAGCTGGTGATCCTTCCATTTAGTTAGATTAGAGATTTGAAGATTTTATGTATTTAGCTAGATAATATTATAGCAGCATCAACCGCTGTAAATTCACGCGCGTGGAGCGGGGGGGGGGGGGTATATATGTTCGGGCGGGGGGGGGTGCGGGGGGGGGGGGGCGCGGAGCGAACACAGACAAGCTCTATCTATAAAGAACACTGGAATAAAGTTCACCAAGACTTAGTGTAACATGTAGAGGAAACATCTTTATTAATAACAGTTTTTTCCTATTTTGAAATATTTGTCCTGGATATTGGGCAGCCCTGAACTTATATGGTACAACATCATTTCTAGGTATGCAGATCTCTTAGTTAGCTGCAAAACTCTCACTTTTATATCAGTATACATTTCATATAGGTGTACATTTTCAATTTTACCCATAACAACCGTGTGACTGTTGATATATCCACCCCTTGCAGTTTAAATACAATCCAGCAATCTTGTAGTCAAGCACAGGTTGTTTGTTGCCAAAATACCGTGTATCGTACGAAAACATCACCAGTTACGTGTTTTTTTACTTATGCGCACCCAGCAATTGTCATTGACGCAGCATCTACGTAAATCTTAAAACACAATCAATATTCACCACAGGTGAATTGAAAGGTGCAAAAAAATATCTTATTATACCAAAACTAACATTTTACGTGTTTTTTGTCTTTGCGTCACCCACATTGTTTCATTGACGCAGCATCTACGTAAATCTTAAAACAGCAAATCTATATTCACCACAGTTGAATTGAAAAGGTGCAAAAATTACCGTTTAATTATATCAAAAACATAACAGTTACGTGTTTTTTGACTTTTTTGCCCACCCAGCAATGTTCATTGTCGCAGCATCTACGTAAATCTTAAAACAGCAATTCTATATTCACCACAGGTGAAATTAAAAGGTGCAAAAAATACTGTTTTATTATACAAAACAATAACAGTTACGTGACGTGTTTTTGAATTTTGCGCACCCAGCATTGTTTTCATTGACGCAGCATCAACGAAAATCTTAAAACAGCAATTCTATATTCACCACAGGTGAATTGAAAGGTTATTGACTTTTATAACCGTAAGTGTGTTGGCCTAAGATGTACACGTATCCATTTGTGACTGTTGTGGATGTAATTTTCAGCTTCTTCTCCAGCCTTGTTTGGGTGTAATAATGAAGGTTTTTGCTCCTCCCATATACGTTTAATGTCATGTCGCTCATAATCGAACGCTCACTATCGAAAAACCTTATCGATCGCGGGCCGACTATCGACGTATCGACTACGATCTCATATCACAACGCTTTCACTATAATAATCGCGTCAACACAAAAAGGAGTGCACTCTTTGACGCTATAGTAGGATCTTGGCCCCAGCTCCTTTCTTCTAGCTGCCGCTGACATTACCATTGACAGGCTGCATCGCCACTCCTCAGTTATTTGGTCATTTTGTCCCCTGGTAACTGCCCGGATAAGTGAAGTGTGAAGCGATTCTAATAGCGGCGACTGTCAACTGCGTGTCATACAAAAACGCAGCATTGTTTCAATACCAAACCACGCTCCTTATGCATATTTGAGTATGGCACAATGTTCTACAACACCCTACAGGCTCTCTGCAGCCAGGAAATAGCTGTTTATTAATGTGATTCGTCATGAATAAATTCAGGTCAAAACTATATTTTGGGAAAAATTTGGCGACTCGGCCGAATTGACTTTTTGAGAAATTCGCTCATCGCTAGTACACATACATGTATTCACTCACATCTTTCTTTGAAAACAATCAAAAAAAGGTATATATAACTTAATCTGTATATCACATTCTCTGTACAGTTGATAACACAAGGGAAAAGTATTAATGTAAATTAACATACTTTTTAGTTTTAAGACCCTTATCACAATCATGTTTATGCAAATTAAAATGTAAATGTTTCTGGCATTATATAATAAACACGAAAAGTTATTAAAAGCTTCAGATAAAATGATGAAATATGTAACGATTTTGCTCAAACAATGGGATTTATAATTCGCAACTTGATATTAGCATCTGTGTAAGGCAAGGAAATTATATGCTTAAGGGATCAGGAAATCAAATAGACATAGCGTAATTAATAGAATAATAATATTTTTCGGCAAACAAATGAATCTTTGAAAAATGCAGTCCTAGGTTAATATAATATCCAGATGTAGTTTTTACACAATGATCAGCAGGGAGCATGCAGACATTTTTTCTTTTCTATTCAATTACTTATATAATATTTTAGTTGTAACAATGTCATCTTGCACTATATTTGAATTAAAACATCATAGAAACTTTTTTGAATGAGAATGTTTTAAAACATTACAATTTAAATATCACTTGTATATCACTTTAATTTCCTAAAAAAGAATTGGCCCTATCTTCCTGACATACAAAGGCACAAAATAACAGTGCATATATTGCATAGGGCAGCCAGTCTCTTCTGCAGGCTAAAAATGAAAGCCTTGTTCTGGTTTATTGCACTGGACAACTTTGCAACTTTTTATGTACTAATTCTCATTTAAGTGAGTCTAAAACCTTTTTATAATGTCTGTAAGATAACCTGACAAAGTAATGCAAGAACTATTTTACCCTAAAATACAAGAAAACAATAAATACCAGCAGCAACTCCAGTTGTACAGTGCCAAGCAAAAGAGTAACAATGTTTTGAACCTTTGACTTTCAGGGTCCATATCTCATCATCCACTACAGCTTTGAACATGAGACTGCCATCATTTTATTGACAATAATCTTGGCTATTGCATACAAAAATTTGAATTGCAACTACTTAGCATATGCTTAGTAATGCAGACTCTTGTCATGTAACTGCATTCTTTCTGTATTGCTCCCGGTGGTGAAACAATCTTTTTCTTCCTGTATACTACAAATTACAACCTGTTCATCAACAATCCTATAGCTCAGTGTGTAATTAGGTTGACATCCAAGCAAACAAAAGTCACTGGCCTCAAAACAAGGACAGCCATTAGACGTATTTCCCAAGAACAAGAAACCAAATTGGAATTCAGCTCTTCGATAGTAGTCTCTTGTCCAAGAAAATTGCCAAACTGCATGATAGAAGTGCCATGACAGCTGGAAGAATATTAAATAAAGTCCATCCATTCATTCAAAAAGCCAAGAGGTGGACATCTAGGCAAAATATCAAAGTCAACAAGTTGACACATCACAAGGTCTATCAGTCCTGGTATGACAAATATGGCAGTGGAGGCGGCTTGTATACTATGTAATAGTGAGAGCACAGATGTCCACACAAGCTCCATGTGACAGGCATTACACAATCTGGAATGATGGCCCAAAAAAGGTGAAGAATATTCGACTTTTATTGTCATAAGAAGTGTTGGCTCGAGTATGAAAAGTATGAAAAGTGGGAAATAGAAGATTGGAAATGGGTAATTTGAAGCAATGTGACTGGGCTTTGATGGGTGCAAATTGGACTCGAAGAATCTAGGGAAAAGGGAGCTAATGGATTGAGAAACTGAAGGAACTGTCAAGTTTGGCGCAGGAAGCCTGATGATATGGGGTTGTCTCACAGCCAAAGGCATTGGATATTTGACCAGGATCGATGGTGGTCTCAATGCTGAGCTATATGTGAGTATCCTACAAGATTAGTTATTTTGTATACCCGAGTACCCGAGTATACTGGGTATCAAAAGGACGACATAGTGTTCCAGTAGGACAAGGACCCAAAGTATATGTCATGACTGGCGAATAAATGGTTCAATGACAGTGAAGTAAAGTTGCTGGATAAGCCCCCAGAACTCATCCCAATCGAACACATGTGGGTAGAGTTGAAGAAAAAGCTGTATTCGTAGACAAGTTAGTCGACTAGTATGCACCAGCATTGGGAACATGTAGAAGAGATCTAGGATCAGGTTTCGGTTGAGACGTGCTTGAATCTGATCTCAAACCCAGAAGGATTCAGGCTGTGCTGAAAGCTAAAGGTGGATTTAAAAAATGCTAGCAAAAAAACACTTGAACTTGAACATCAGAATTTTAGCAGCAAAACAGTAGCAATGCAGTTATATGACAAGAATCTACATAAATAAGCATATGCTAAGTAGTTGCAAGTCAAATTGATTTATGAGATAGCCGAGGTGATTATCTACAAAATGGTAGTCATGTTCAAAGCTGTAGTGGATGGTGAGATATGGAGTGAGAAAGTCAAAAGTTCAAAACATTGTTACCCTTTTGCTTGGCACTGTACATAAAACTTGTGAAATGTATTAACCATCCATTAAAAGTTATTAAGTGTAATCTAAAAATACACAAAAAACTTTTTGCAACATCAGTGTACCTCCAAGTCACCGATATACGCATTAAAATCACAGCATGAAGACAGTGTGAAAAGGCCGACATATATGGTGTGACATCCTCTCCTACTACAGCAACCTAGAGAGAGCAGAAGAGTGGATAGGAGTAGAAGTTTATCTTCATGGGGTAAGTAGTCTTATCCAATCCTGCCTCACTAAGGGTTGGCACAGTGATGAGAAAGTCTACACTGAGTAGATGCTGATATGGGCTCTTCTATAAGGACACTCTTTAATATTCTTCCACCTTGGTGGTGTGTGAGGTATCATTGATTAGGTTACAGAATAACAGACAGGAGGTAAAAGTTTAGGTGAAAGGCAGGCACTTTTACTCATGACAGTAGGTTAAAATCCCGGTACATGGTTCCTTCATTCACAGATATGTGTGTGTAGATTCACATTACTTTACAGCCTTCCTCTACAGACGCCTAATGCATGAGTGATATTTGCTAGATTTCCATGAAAGGCTCTTAAGTCTTTAATGCCGACTGCACAGTACAAACCAGTTTCAGTAGTGGGGTTCTATAATTCTTCACCTCACTTTCACATACACTTTAATATTTCACTTACAGGACATACAACTAAATGGGCTATATCCTTCCTACTCTTCCTTTGTTCCTAGTGTTACATCTGGGTAATTCTTACATCTGACTCAGGAAGTACTTAAAGAGAACCTGTCACATAAATTATGCCCCCCTTGCTGAGGGCAGAACAAGCTAGTGTCAGACATGCTGTTTCCAGCACCGTGTCCCTTATTCTGTAAGATGCTGTAGTTTTAGAGTATTTAATGCTCATATCTGCAGTTTTCAGCCAGAAGAGTCATTCGAGAGTCATTCAAAAAGTCAGTTTTTTTCAAACCCCGCCCATCTGAGGCAAGCACCGCCCACCTCAAATGAGAAACATATTACTTTGAATAGGTAGAAACATGCGAATAACTGTCAATGGGTGGGGATAGCCTTTGTTGGGCGGGGCTCACACCTGCTCATGAATAAGATTTGAGGGGTAAATGCTCTAAAACTACAACCTCTTACAGAATAAGGGACACGGTGCTGGAAACAGCAGGTCTGACACTGACTTGTGCTGCCCTCAGCAAGGCGGGCATAACCTATGTGACAGGTTCCCTTTAAGTGCCCTGATCCTGGTGGGCACTAAAGGTCCTGATGGTGGTGGGCAACCTGCACTCTGACCACAGCCCTCATTAGCCCAGGTTCCAAGTGAAAGTCCAGTGAAGCTGCTTAACTGAGGTAACAGAAAACCAAACTAGACCCCAACTAACTGGTGCCTCCCTCTAGTGTTGTTTTATAGGACCAAATTAAATAGTTTATCCTTGCATAGACTAATACAGATTATAGTGTTTAACTCATAAGAGTATGGTACAACACAGTACAAAAACAGTACAAAGTTGCATAAATGACAGTACATGTATATTTAAAATTGCATAGTTGACAATACAAGAATAGCTACCCTTTAGTGGTATACCTTCTGTGCACTATACCATTAATCTGTAAACACATTTTGTTAGGGATGATACAACAAACATGCACTCTCTTCTGACTGCAGGGGTGCAACATTTTTACAGAGAAGCCACTCACACTTCATGGACAAGATTATCTTTAAACCAAGGTATGACAATTGCTCAAGAAATGCAAGTATAGTAATCAGGTGGAGTGGTTAATTTCGCTTTTTTGATAGATGGTAAGATAGGATATTGGGCTAATGGTAATACATTTCAGGCTATTCTGCTGAGCAAGTCTTGTGCAGAGGCATATACAAGCAAGTTATTGGAGGTTTCTGAATTCTGGCAGTCAGCAGAAGAGGAGCCAGTGATGTAGCATGAAGGTAGGAATAATTTAAAAACTGTAGCTGGAATTTATTTGAGCACTGTGACTAGTGTTTAATACAGACATTGTGTATTTATAGCCCTTTGTCATTTCATATAGGTCCTGTCATTACTATTTAGTTCTGCCTTTAAAAAGGGGGGAAGTATAATTTCCTGTTCCATCCCCAGCAACAGAGAAGCTATTCTCTTCAGTAGTAGAAGCGTTTCAGCATAAACAAGCTGGTGTACTACAGCCTTAGTATGAAGCCCCTTGTTGAATTACAGACTACCATAAATTTAAATTTGTAATCTGCAAGCAGTTTGTAATTCTAGACTTTTTGCTGATAAACAGAGTAACCCAGTCAATAGCACTACATTTTGAATGTACTACAAGCAACACCCTAAAGTATGCTGCAAATTTAACAAAAGTTAACCTCCACTTTGATGTAATTTTTGGCTGATTATTGTTTTATCTTTTTATTGCATTATCATTTCTACCATAGACGTACTTACATATGTTCATTATTTTATGGACTGAGTGTAAAAACATTTCCTACTAGTCCCCACTTTTTACATAAATGATACCAGACTTGTAAATGAAAAACTGATGAAGTGATGTTGTGATGAATAACCAGATGATAATCCATAGCAATCACTTTGTCGAATAAAATGACTAATAAATGCAGTTTAATACCATTTGCATAGTTTCTTGGTAATATTTATGTCCCTGATTGACTATTTTTCTTTACATCCTGTTTACAAAATGACAGTACAGGCGCTTTTAGGAGGAAGGAACAGAAAAGATTTGTTGCTTGCGCTGTGCACAGGTTTCCTAATGTCTCCAGTCTTTGCATAATGGAAGCCTTTGGAACCTCTCACATTATATTTATGGGCTACGTTTTTTTCAATAGTCACAAACCAAATTAATGAATACTGTAACATACCTGTAACAGATCAGCAACTAAAGTGGGTAGTAGATCCACTGGACCAGTGTCAGGCTTGCTCCGAGGTGGCATAACTAAGTGGCCTTTGATGGTAAGGTTGGCTTACCCCAATGGCTGCCAGGTGCGACGTCAGAGCAGTCCCCGGCAGTGGCAGCTGACCAGACAGGTCAGAAGTGCCAATGCTAGGCATCAACAGAAATAGGGACAAGAAAACGCAAACTGGTTATAGAAACATGGCGTTATAGAACTGAACAGACAAGGGACAGAACTAAACAGACATATAGGTCAAACAAAGGCCAAAGGGGAAGGCCCGATAGAGGTCAAGGTGCAAAACAGAAACAGAAACTAAGACAGGACACAACACCAAGAACATGACAGTAAACAAAGCAGAGGCAAAAGTTAGGACACTGGCAAGGAACTAAGGCATGAACTGACAAGGCAAGACATAAGAACATGGCAAGGAAACTCACTAGGGGCGTTACTGGGGTTCTAAAACATTCTTAGCCCGGGTTTTCTGTTCTATGGTTTGCTCAGTAGGGCAGGGTTCACATAACATTTTTCATGGCACATTGTGAACTGCGGCAGGTATTTTTACAGAGAAAAAAACCTTATGTTCCTGTCACTAATTTTACACGTATTCCATATAGATTATGTCTATCACCTCAGCAGTCACTGTGTAATGAAAGTCAGCGCTGAGAAAATAGCCTTTTCAAAACCACTCATATATGTACAATAGTGTCACCTGAAAATAATACAGACAACAGAAAACACAACTATGCATGGAGCAAATATACCACACATATTACCGTTATACTGTTACTAAAACAAACCCCACAATACCAAGACCATCAATTCCAATTCTACAGCTAACTAAGGACCAAATAAGACTACAAGACCATGACCACCCATCTTATAGTAACTACCAGTTGCATACAGGCTCTACAGACATATTAGTAATTATAGTGCAGTTACAACTAGTGTTGAGCGATTATTATCGACAAAGTTGAAATCGGCACAGTTTTTATGTTGATTGGTTTTTTCGATCACGCGATAATTTAGGTGAAAATCTGCGCATAATCTATTAATATCGCACCATTTCCAGCACTTCCTGTCATTTTGGTGGCCAGAAAATCAGCTTACAGAATAGAGCAGGGTGAGCTGGGTGTGCGACGTCATGACTGGGATGTGTATGGTTGCGATTGGCTGGAAAAATCCCATTACCTCATTTTAAATAGAACAGCACTTTCTGTTCATAATCATTGTGTGTATGTGTTTCATAAGAGCAGGACGTGTGCACGGTATCTCTCAAAACAGCTCAGCGAAACTGTTCTATTTGTTCACACAGACATATATGCTTTTAGCTGTGAACATTAGAACTTAGGTAGATTAGAGATTTGTAGATTTTAGTTACTTAGGCTGAGAATTTTAAAGGAGCATCTAGCGCTGTACAGCCGTGCGGGAGGGGGGGGTGGATCGTCGGTTGCAGGACCGTCAGGCCTGTCATCGCTGGGTCCGGGCCCTGTGAATCTCAGTAACGAACAGCGTCGCCAATCTGTTCTTCAGTGGTTAATGCAACCTGCATCCAGCAGTCTTACCTCCTCGTCCTCCCAGTCATGGCCACAGATGTCATCATCAGCATCATCAGCATCCGTCCAACATGAAGCGAAGGCAGCCCAAATGTCAACTCGTGTACCCACCACTGTGGATAATCCATTTTCTGAAGACCTCTTTGATGACAAAATGCGGTTGGGGTCAGAAGGCATGTTAAAAGACCAAGAGGCCAAAGAGAATGATTTTGTCTGCTCTGACGCCCAGTTTCTGATGCCATCAGAGGAGGAGAAGGAAGCCGGTCAATCGGCAAAAATCCCGGGCGGTCTGCAACACCTTGCAGTGCCTCTTGCTTGTAGCCCGCAGCGTCTGGATGCAGAATGTCAGGACAAGGAAGTCACCTGTGTTGATGATGATGATGACGACATTACGGGTCCAACGTGGTCTTTTCCGCAGAATTTGCTTGCGAGCGCTTTATCACTGAACAAAGAGGAAGACAATGGGGTAATGTCAGTATGGGTCCCGCCTCCAAAAGGGAGAGGGCGGTCGCAGAAGTCCGCTGATATGATTCCGCCAGCCACGGTCAGCGGAACCCCGCTCCTCTCTTATCGCCGTCAAAAAGGTCCAGGACCTCTCAAGCCTGGGCCTTCTTTGAGCAAGCCTCTGATTCACCCAGCGATGTCATATGCCGCCTTTGCCGTAAACGCATCAGTAGAGGCAAGAATCTTAGGTGTTTAACCACCACCAACATGTCTAGTCACATGCAGCGAATGCATGAGTTGAAATGGAGGCAACACTTGGCCAAAAAAGCCCAGACCGAGGCCGGGCTTCCAACCACTGTCACACCCTCTGTCTCCGCCTCCCCTACTCCGCCACCACCAACGTTCCTCAGCTGCCCCTTCTCTCAAATCATGATCGGGATCAGCCTTTCCCCTTCAGCCCCCACCCCTCCCCCCCAGTACCACCAAACACCACCCGAACCCATCCTAACCCCCCTTTTCCTCCACCAGTTTTTAAACCTGCACGTCGTACAGTGGGCCCTTTTAGCAGCCAGCCTTTGTCTTCCCCGGTTTTTTGGGGGCAGAAGAAACACTTTAACCCAAAACCATCCCAAAGCCAAAAAACCTGAAAGGGCGGGATTGCCAGGCTTTTGGGGCCCTTTGGAAAAAATTTTTTTTTTCCTTTCCTTGCTGGCCCGAGAAAATTTCCCCCCAGTCATGGCCCCTGCCTGCCCCCAATACCAGATGCCCAGCAGGCATTTTTTTTTTTCCAGAAAAAACCTTTCCCCGGGCCAAACCAAGGTCCCTCTAAAAATTTTTAAGCGCTTGTCTGCATCTGTGTCCGGGAAAAATCCCTTTTGACCACCGACACATGGGCTATAAGCAGGGCCCAAGGGCCCCTATATCTCGTGACAGCCACTGGGGAGCTGGGGGGATGTCTCAGGTGGTGACGGGGGCTCTCAGGCCCCGGCGCACCACTTCAAAACCGCAGGGATGGGCCCGGGTTCTTTCCCCCAAAGGGCCCCCCTATGGCATCACGGGCCCCCGAGAAACCAGGGCCCTGTTGAAAAATTTTAAAAAGTCTTTTGGGGCCTTTCCCCACACATTTAGGAGCTGTGGGCGCTCTCCCAACGAGAACCGAGCGCGGCTGGGGGCCAAAAAAACCCTTGGGCCAGGCAAGGTGGGGGCGATAACGGGCGAAATCTGCTGGCCCCCCCCTTAAGAACGGTTTGGCTGGAGGGCCCTCCCTTTCCTTGGCAAAAATTCATTAACCCTTTTTTCCAAAATTTTTTAAAGCGCTAACCCCGGGGCGGACTGCCTGCTGAGGAAGGCTCGAGGGCTGAGTTTGCAAATTCCGCTGTTCGCCCCCCCTCTTTGGGCCCCCCTGGCTTTCGTTGCAGCGTCAGCTTTGGGCCCCCCCGTCAAACCCCTCATTGTTCGTGGGGAACAAGCTGGAATTCCCCCCCTCCACATGCCCAGCCATTGGGCCCGCAGCGCAATTCCAAAAACGCCCGTACAAAATGACACCTGGCCGGCCGGGGCAAGGGCAGCGTGGGGGACCTCGGGGTGGGTTTAGGCCACCAGAGTGGGGGCAGGGAAAACTCCAACATCCCCGCCAGTTTTTTAAAAGCCACCAAAATGGTCAGTGCGGGAAAAAAAATGCCCTTGTCCCCATGGCATTTTTGGGGGATCTTAGTTTTTGGAACGATCGTTGGCAAATTTGAAACATCAGGTTTTTTTTTCCCCCCCAGCGACGGAAAGGGGGAGACGGACACAGATGGGACACGGGAACCCTTTTTCTCCTCGAATCCCCCCAAGGCCCCACAGTTTTACAATTTTATCGGCCCTTTAAATTTTGGCCCGTGGTTTTGGGGGCCCCCGGGCTATGCCCTGCGGCGCAACCGCTCTCAGGGGTGCATCAACTTAGTCAAGTCAGGGGTGTGGTTTAAGCTGTCCGGAGGGGAAACGGAGGGGGAGGGGAGGTATTCCCCCAGACACCCCGTTACCCGACCCTTCCCCCCTTGGAAAGAGGTTTTTGCGAATTTGAGGCCCGAGGAGGAAGTGAAAGGAAAGATCATTTGCTAGTCCCCTTTGACCCAGAGGCTTTGGAAATCAAGGGTTTTCCCTCTCCCCACATAGTGCTTTTATGCTCCATTTCCCCAACAGAACCTTTGCAAAAAAGGGCCCTCAAACCTTTAACAACAGTTTCTGGGTGGGCCCCCCTCCTGGGTCCCCGGAACAAAACAAAAATCAGCAATTTCCCTTCCCCCCAAACCCCAAAAAAGAGTAAAAAAAAGCAGGAAATGGGGACCTTGCTAAATTTATCAACCCGGAGACATCTGTTTTCGTCTGCCCTTTACGTTCCCCAAATGTCCCCGGTGGAACAACTCCCCCGCCCTACAGCATAGAAGTGCCAATTAAACCGTAGCGGGAGCAGCACAGCAAAGTGCAGAAGCCTAATGGGTGACCCTGGCAATCTTTATTTAAACCCCCTCACCCCAAAAGCAAATTTTAAACCGGGCACACAAACAACACACCAAAACCAGCAAAAAAATCATGGGCACGACTTCTGCGCTTTAACACCGAATTTTTTTTGGGGGTGTTCCGGCCCAATCGACTTCTGGGGATCCAAAAAAAGGGGTGAATGGCCCGAAACTTTGCCGCCAAACCCCTAGAGGGGTTTTTCCCTCCCAGCACCACGTCATATCTTTAGGGACCTTTAGCACCGCTGGAGGAAAATCATTACAACCCAAAACCCTCCGGCTTTCCACAGATAATTTTATCGTTTTACATTCACAAAATTTAATCAGGCATGGAACCTGATAATGTTTTTGGCCCCCAATTGCCCAAGGGCACCGGGTTATTTCCGGTCCCTTCACATTTCCCCTTCAAACAGAAATGGTCCTCCTTTAAAACTTTTTTTTAAAAAAGATAAATTTTTCTCTAAAAAATTTTTTTTCTCAGTTCCCAAAAAAATCATTTTCTGGTTTTTTTCGGGGGTGGAGACTGTAAAAAACACCCAAGGGTTTTCCCTGACAAAACCGTATTTCATTTACTTTACTTTATCTTTGAAACTTTCCGATTTCAATGGTTTTTTAGGTTTATGTTGCTGTGAGATACAGCTATAATTAAAGGGCCTTTGGAACAGAAATGTGGCTTTTCCCCTTTTTAGGGCAAATTTTTTCCCCTCACCCAAATTTTTAACCCGGGGGCTGAGAAGTCATTTTTTTTAAATTTTTTTGGGTCTTTCTGCTTTTAAATGCAGCAATACACAGGTCCCTTTTTCTAAAAATGTGGTTTCCTAAAAAGACCCTTTGTTCCACAATTTTTCAAAAAATGGCTCAAGGGTCATGTTTTTAATTTTTGGGGGGGGGTTTTTTCGTGAAAAAGCACTAAACCAAAAGGTCCTATTTTAAAAAAATTGGTTTTCCCAACAACATTTGTTCTTCAAATTTAAAATTTTGGGCAAAATTTTTGGTTTTTCCATTGGGGTTTTTAAAATTTTTTTTTGAAATTTTTCTGGGGCATTTTTTTTGGGGGTTTTTGGGGAAAAGGGAGTTTAAAAACAGGTCCTATTCAAAAAAAAAAAGGTTTCTAAAAAGACATTTGTTCTTCACAATTGTCCAAAAAATGGGTCAAGGGTGGGTGGTGCTGTCAAAAACAGGAATAGGTAGGGCACTGGTAATTGGGGCACATAATTTCAAAAAAGACCCTTTTTTTTGCAAATCTTTAAAAAAGCTTTTCAATCCCGTAGTGAGACAAACCCATTTTTTAAAACAATTTTAAAAAAAAAGGGGAAAAAAGACGGGGGGGGCCAAAAAAGAAAAAATATAAAAAGGGTGAAAAAAAACAAAAATTCCTCTAATTTTAAAAGGGGAAGGAAAAGGAAGACTTGAACAGATGTAGGGTTTCCCAGGACAGGGCTAGTCAAAGTCCCCGTTCAACTAAAAAGGTGGTTGAAAGACTTCCTTTTCCCGGCACTTTTTTAAACTGTGGGTCAAGACAGGTTTTAAAGGTCAATGTGTACGAACAATAGTCAATTTCCAGTTCACTAAAATGGTGGTAAAGTTCCTTTTCCCACTTTAATCTGGGGTCAGACAGTTTAATGTCATAATGCGTCCAGAACGGTCTATCAATGTCCATTCAACTAAAATGGTGGTGAAAGACTCCTTTTCCCGGCACTTTTAATCTGTGGGTCAGACCCGGTTTTAATGGTCATACTGCGGGGACAGGACAGATATAGTTAATGTCCAGTTCAACTAAAATGGTGGTTCAAAGACTCCTTTTTCCGTCACTTTTTAAATCTGGGGGTCATGCAGGTTTGGGGCTCATGCTGTGGCCCAGGACAGGTATAGTCAATGTCTGGTTCAACTAAAATGGTGGCTCGAAGACTCCTTTTTCCGGCACTTTTTAAATCTGGGGGTCATGCAGGTTTGGGGCTCATGCTGTGGTCCAGGACAGGTAAGTCAATGTCCAGTTCAACTAAAATTGGGGGTTCAAAGACTCCTTTTCCCGCACTTTTTAATCTGTGGGGCAGACAGGTTTAATGGTCATACTGTTGACCAGAACAGGTATAGTCAATGTCCAGTTCAACTAAAATGGTGGTTGAAAGACTCCTTTTCCCGGCACTTTTTAATCTGGGGTTCAGACAGGTTTAATGGTCATACTGTGGTACAGAACAGGTATAGTCAATGTCCAGTTCAACTAAAATGGTGGTTGAAAGACTCCTTTTTTTCCGTCACTTTTAAATCTGGGTTCATACAGTTTGGGGCTCATGCTGTGGCCCAGGGCAGGTATAATCGAGTCCAGTGAAACTAAAATGGTGGTTCAAAGATCCTTTCCGGGATTTTTTAATCTGTGGTCAGACAGGTTAATGGTCATACTGCGTACAGACATAATAGTAATGTCCAGTTTAACATAATGGTGGTTTAAAAAACTTCCTATTTCCGGCGCTTTTTAAATCTGGGGGTCATGCAGGTTTGGGGCTCATGCTGTGCCCAGGGCAGGATAGTCTATGTCAGTTAACAAAAGTGGTTGAAAACCCTTTTCCGCACTTTTAACTGTGGGTCAGACAGGTTTAATGGTCATACTGTGTACAGGAAGTTAGTCAATTCCAGTTTAATAAATGTGGTTGAAAGACTCCTTTTCCCAGCACTTTTTAATCTGGGGTCAGGGCAGGTTTAATGGTCATACTGGGGTACAGAACAGTCTAGTTCAATGTCCAGTTCAACTAAAATGGTGGTTCAAAGACTCCTTTTTCCGGTACTTTTTAATCTGGGGGTCAGACAGGTTTAATGGTCATACTGCGGTACAGGACAGATATAGTTAATGTCCAACTAAAATGGTGGTTAAAAAGACTCCTATTTCTGGCACTTTTAATCTGGGGGGATGCAGTTTGGGGCTCATGCTGCGTTCCAGGGCAGGGATATTCAATGTCCATTCAAAATAACAATGATGGTTCAAATCATACTGCCTTCAGGCACTTTTTAATTTGTGGGTCATGCAGGTTTAAGGGTCAGGCTGTGGTACAAGACAGGGATAGTGAATGGTCTGTGACTTTTTTTCTGTGACTTTTATAACCTAAGTGTGTTGCCTAAGATGTAGCACGTATCCATTTAACTGTTGTGGATGTTAATTCCAGCTTCTCCAGCCCTGTTTGGGTGTAAGAATGAAGGTGTTGTTCCTCTCCCATAGACTTTAATGGTCATCGGCGATAATCTATTATCGACTATGGGAAATCGTCTTGATAATTGCCGATATCGACTATCGACCGATGACGATAGTCAACGTAATCGCTCATCACTAGTTACAACCAATGACTCACCGGTGACATCTTTTCTGATCAGGGTGGTTGTCTTCTCTTGTTTTTTTCCTTTTGACCCAGACCGCCATGATGACTTCTCCCAGCCACAACTCGTCTCTGCAGAATTTACCGCACACACATCTTAGAATCCTCACTTTTCCAGCAGCTCCTTACCCGTTCCCTATTTCTGTACAAACTCCCCATGTGGTGATAATTGGAAGTGGGGGTTAAGGAATGATAGGTGGGGACTGTATTTTACAGGAATTGGGGGGAGGAATAAGCCACAGCTATCAGCCATAGCACAATTTCCTGGTGGGGGTGTGGGGTAAGGGGAAAGAAGAGGATCAACCCTCTGGAGGTTGTGTTGCAGCTGTGACCCGTACTCCCCAGGATCATATTGTGTGGCCTGAACTCCATCCCCTGCACCCCCCAGAAGAACAACCACAACCATGACCTTTAGAAGGTACAGGAAATAGAGATTAGTACTGTTGCCATTTTTGTAATGTTTATATTAAATAGGTATATAGGCCCCTTTGATCGGTAGGTAGGGATATATGCCCTCCCAATTGGTAGGTATATAGGGCCCCTTCTTAGCTAGGTATTCAGGTAAATAGGTCTCCCTCTTAGGTAGGTACGTATATAAGTGCCCTCCTTAGTTAGTTAGATATATAAGTCCCCTCCATAGTTAGGTAGGTATGTAAGTGCCCTCCTTAGTTAGGTAAGTATATAAGTCCCCTCCATAGTTAAGTAGGTATATAAGTCCCCTCCATAGTTAGGTAGGCATGTAAGTGACCCTCCATAGTTAGGCAGATATATAGGTCTCCTTATAGCTAGTCAGGTACATAGGTCACCTCTATAATTAGGCAGGTATATAGGTCCTCTCATAGTTAGACAGGTATGCAGATCCCCTCATAGTTAGGCAGGTATATAGGTCCCCTCCATAGTTAGATATATAGGTCCCCTCTATAGTTAGGCAGGTACATAGGTCCCTTCTATAGTTAGGCAGGTACATAGGTCCCCTCATAGTTAGGTATATAGGTCCTCTCATAGTTAGGCAGGTACATAGGTCCCCTTTATAGTTAGGCAGGTACATAGGTCCCATTTATAGTTAAGCAGGTACATAGGTCCCTTCTATAGTTAGGCAGGTATTTGGATCCCCTCATAGTTAGGCAGGTGCATAGGTCCCCTCGTAGATAGGCATGTACATAGGTCCTCTCTATAGTTAGGCAGGGACAAAGGTCCCCTCATAGTTAGGCAGGTACATAGATCCCCTCATAGTTATGCAGGTATATAGGTCCCCTCATATTTAGGCAGTTGTATAGGTCACCTCATAGTTAGGCGGGTATATAGGTCTCCTCATAGTTAAGCATGTACACAAATAGTCAGATAGGCACCCCTTCATAGGTAGGCAAATGTATACATTGCCAATGAAAATAATAATAAAAATAATACTTACCCTTCTCTTTCCCCTGCCAAGTGCCTCGTTCTTTTGCCTGGGTTGTGCGGCTTAGGGGTTGCCAGAGGAGCACCCCACGCTGGCGGCATGATGACTTTTTTATGGGGTTCACTGGTTGGTATGAATGAAATGTCATCTAAATTTTTCAGGCTGGTATGATTTCAGTGATATCAAACTTTTTAAAAAATTTTTTAATTTGCACTGCAACACAATTTTCTGCGACCAATACTTTTTTTGTTTTTCAATTAATGGACCTAACTGAAGGCTCATTTTTTTGTGGGCTAAAGTGTAGATCTTATTAGTACCATTTTGGGATACATGCAGCATTTTAGATCACTTTTTATTACAATTTTTGTGATTGCGAAATTACCCAAAAATTTAATTGTGGCATTGGGAATTGTTTTCTTCTACAGTGTTCACCATGGTTGATAAATAATGTTATATTTTAAAATATCGGACTTTTAGGGACACATTAGTTCCAATTATGAGTATTTTCTTTAATTTTTTGCATTTGTTTAAGAGCCATGGAGTTCTTTCATCTATCATTTAGCATATATTTATCAGTATTACTTGAAGATTCCAATAAAAAAAAAACAATAAAAATCTGTAAAAAGTCCTCTTGTCTACCATGTCCTTTTTATTATACTGATATCTTCTTTAGTGGCACAAGGAAAAGTTTTTGTTACTGACACTTACTGTTGAATGCTAACATTATAAATCACTACTACTGTTTATATTTTTATCTTTTTGGATAATAGCATTATGACTTTCTCCATGGTATATCTTGTATCATGTGATTATGTATATATATATATATATATATATATATATATATATATATATATATATATATATATATAATATATATATATATATATATATATATATATATGTGGAAAGGTGGCTTGAGGCAGTCACATGTCTCTGCCACTAGGTGGCATACAGCAGCTCACCTGCTAGATTGCTGACAATTGAGTAATGTACAGAAGTTGATATTACTATACATTACTAAAATTGTGATAACTGTGCTTTGAGAAATGTCTGCGGAACTTTGTGTGACTTTTCAAAAGTGTAAAGTCATGCCTGCTCTGCAGTCATGTAAATTATTTCACAGCCACTTAGCCTCAGTAGGGAGAAGGTTACCACAACAAAAGGATCAGATGGAGATAGAAAAATCATAAATATAGGTAGATTTAGTGTGTCTAAGTGAGTGCTGTGGTAGAAGAAGAAGAATGAAGTTATTCTGAGTTCTAATTCAGAGCTGGTCAGAGGTGAAACACCATGTCACCCTGACATAGGCTTAGCTGCCCCCTGGGCTCAGGGGACATCTCCACCCCTTATTTCCTGGCCACATTGGAGAGGTCCTATGAGAGAGGAATAGGATTACAGTAAAAATAGAGCAGCAGTCTAATATACTTCTATTTTTGGATCTTCTTATTTCATTTTATATTAATATCTTTTTTTTTATTTTTTTCAGATAATTCACTTTACCTTTATCGAGTTCTACACCACTTACCTGAATTTGCCTGCTGTCTTTTTATTTATGGTATTATTACAGTGATTTTTTGGCTGTTGCGTTTACACCACACTGCGCATGTCTAATGTGTTATATATGTTGTATGGCTCTTATTTGTATACTTTTTCTTATGGGTGAGGAGTCACCTTATGGATGACTTAACCCTTAACTTAACCCTCGCACACTCTCTGACTCTCTTGTATCTCTCTCTACCATATCCTCGTTCGATGACCTCGACACAGTCACCGCTTTCTACAACCACACAATCACCTCCACTCTTGACTTGGTCGCCCCTCTCACACACAACAGAACCCACAAAGCAAACAGACAACCCTGGCACACAGACTCCACTAAACAGCTGAGGCGAGCTTCCAGAATTGCCGAACGCCACTGGAAGAAAACCCGCTCCACCACTGACTTTGCCTCATACAAACAATCACTACACACATTTAAAACTGCACTCGCCTCAGCCAAACAGGATTACTTCACCACTGTCAAATCCTCCCTGTCTCACAACCCCATACAACTATTCAAAATCTTCAACTCGCTTCTCCGTCCACCAGCACCTCCTACCCCATCCCTCCTTTCAGCAGATGACTTTGCCACCCACTTTCTAAACAAGCCCAACCACAACAGAGAAAGCATCACTCCACTGTCCCCCCCACCACATCCATGCTACGCAGTCCGCACCCCCAGCCCCTCTACCCACAAATTCCCACAGCCACCACCTTGCACTTCCCCCTAACTTGCTTCTCCACTTTTCTCTCATGACAAGCTCCCCTCTCTACTCTCCAAATCCAACCTCCCTACCTGTAACCTTGATCCAACTTCCCATCCCCACCTCATCCCAGACCTCAGCCTGTTATACTCCAGCCCCCACTCATCTATTCAACCTTTCGCTAACCTCTGGCATCTTCCCTTCACCATTTAAGCATGCCTACCATCACACCCATCCTGAAGAAAGCTTCTCTTGACCCTCCTCTCTGTCCAACTACCCTCCCCATCTCACTGCTTCCATTTGCTGCGAAACTCCTCGAACAACACGTCTACCTTCAACGTCTTCCCATCTGTCCTCTACACTCTTCTTGACCCACTGCAATCTGGTTTCCGATCCCATCATCCTACAGAAACCACCCTAACCAAGGTCAACCAATGACCTAGTAACCGCTAACCCCTCAATCACTACTCGATCCCTTTTTCTCTTAGACCTGTCCTCTGCCTTTGACCATGTTGACCATTCCCTCCTGTTTAAAAAAAATCATCTCATCCCTCAGCATCACGGACTCCCCCTTTCTGGATCTCTTATACCTCACTGATCGGACTTTCAGAGTCTCTCACTCTCGCACCACCTCCTCCTTTTCGCCCTCTCTCTGTGGTTCCCCCAGGGGTAAAGTCTCGTCCCTTACTTTTCTCTACTCTACATTTCTTGGTCTGGGTCAGCTCATAGCATCACATGGCTTTCAATACCACCTGTATGCTGATGACACCCAAAACTTTACATCTACCGGCCCAGACATTTAACTCTCTACTGTCCCAGATCCCAGACTGCCTGTTTCGTCCATATCCCCCTATCTTTCTCCTCCCGTCTCCTAAAACTTAATGTAGAGAAAACTGAATTTCATTATCTTCCCCTTCCCTCTCCATCCCTCCAACTCTGATCCTTCTTTTATCATAGTCAATGCTCTACATCTCACCGATACTGCAAGTCCGCTGCCTTGGATAAACCTGAATCCCCCCCTATTGTCCTTCAAATCCCACACTCAAACGCTCCCTACTGCCGAGCCTCCACCCTGAAAAATATCTCTCTCCGTCCACTCAATTCCATTAACCCTGTCACTACAAAAATGCTGGTCCAACGCCCCTTGTCATCTCCCGCCTTGACTACTGCAACAAATTCTCTTAGCCTCCCATCTAGCAACCTTGCTCCCCTTCAAACATCCTCAACTCTGCTGCCCCGTCTTATTCCCACCTCTCTCCTCGCTACTCCTCTGCCTCATCCCCCTCTGCCCAATCCCTTTTGCACCTTTACCCATTGCCCACCATTAATTTAAAATTATTAACCATGACCTACAAATTCTTCCATAATGCTCTCCATCCATACATCCTACTCTTATCTCCAGATACCTCTCCCGCTCCTCCCGACCTTCTTCCTGCTTCCCCCCCTGTCAGCTCCCAAACAAAAACCCTTCCAAGATTTCTCTCGTAACCTCCCCATACTCTTGGAACTCACTGCCCCAACACATCAGGCCCCTTACCCTTCTTCCACCAGCTTTAAAAGCAACCTGAAAAACCACCCTCTACAGGATTGTCTACACCTAGAATAACCCCGCTGTCACTACATCCGCTCCACAAAACATGTTTGCCCCCTCCCCTTCTGTCTTTCCTCCTTCCTTTATAGATTGTAAGCCTTCCGGGCAGGGCCCATCTCTCCCTCTGCTACCTGTGTTAGTCACAGATTGTCACTATTTTTAATTGTTTGATTAAATGTTTGTATGTAACTCCCTGAAATGTTACAGCCCTGAATCAATGGCGCTCTAAAATAAATAATAATAAATAAATAATAAATAATAATAATAAAATAATAATAACAATAATAAAAGGGATCTGGGTGCAATGTGCTGTATCATTCTCTCCATTAATTGGAGTCCTCTGCACGCAGCGCATATAGGTGTTATTTATTACTATAATATTGCCTCTTATATTATTACACAGTATGTTTGTATACACTTTGAATAATGCACTTTATTGTGATTGTATTTTATTCACTAAGGGCCCAAACATGTATGGAATCCCCCCACCCGGTCGGGCCACCTTTCCGTGTTTCCGCGAATCTTCGCTGATTATGTCGGGGCCGGGCCGCTCATAACATACAATGTAAAGTCCGCCGCCCCTCGCCTGTGTTTTAGGCGCAGTCGGGTCCCAGAGCAGTCCGCGCTGCCCCTAGGATTCGGCGCCGGAGGTAGCGCAATACTGCGGGGAAAAGTCCGCCGCGCCCAGCCCATTGTGTGGTGTGGGCACGTGGGGGGACATGGGCGCAAGTGCGGAACTTAGGCGCCGTGCGGGGCCTGCCCCCGGGAAAAAACTGTTCCGATGCGAGCCCGGCTGGACGGCGAGAAAATCATTCCAGTTCGGTGCGGAGTATGAATCAAAAACCCGCCTTATAAAGGCTTCACTTTCTCATGGGGAAAAGAGCTGAAACCTAAAAAAATAAAAAATACATAAAACAAAAATCACTTTCCAATAATCCTAATTCAAGAATTGGGATATTGGAAATTTGCCGGGAAATACAGTAATTCAAAATCAGAAAGCTATTTTGATTGGCCGGTTTTTTGCCGACCAAATCAGAATAGGAGCGACAGTGAACCATTAAAACCTATGGGGAAGTTTAGACCAATCAGAATCCACGGCGGGGAATAGTTAAAATACAGTAAAAATGCTGAAAAGAGCTGTTTTGGTTTTAAGCTACCGGGTACTTCGCTAGCTCACCCAATCAGAATAGGAGCGACAGAGACCCATTCTAGCCTATGGAGAATTATTGGGACCAATCAGAATAGGAGCGACAAAGACCCATTCTAGTCTATGGAGAAGTTTAGACCAATCAAAATCCACGGCGGGATAATTAAAAATACAGTAAAAAAGACATAAAAGAGCTGATTGGCTGAGCTAGGGGGTGCTTGTCTATCCAGCCAATCAGAGCGCCCAGCATACTTCTCCCATTATAGTCATGGAGAGATGGGCGCACTGAATCTCGGCACTCCAAACGCCGTGCGGCATGAAGTAAATTTAAACAAAAAATCTTTTTAATAAATGTAAAACATTATCAGATAAAGGAGCCGAACCTTCTTTACAAATAAAGCAGTTAAAAACCCGAACAACGCGTTTGTCGCCGAGACCAGCGCTACATAGAGAATTGCAATAGAGAGAATCGCCGTGAAATACAGTAATTCAAATTGTTTAAGCTATTCTCATTTGGGCGGCATAAACCAACCAATCAGAATAGGAGCGACAATGTCCCCTTATAACCTATGGAGGAGAATTGACCAATCAGAATAGGAGCGACAATGTGCCATTATATCCTATGGAGAAAAATTGACCAATCATAAATTTAAAGGCGGGACAGTTCAAAATACAGTAAAAAGCAGAAACGAGCTGATTGGTTGAGACGGCGGGGGCTCGTCCAGCCCTTAGCCAATCAGAGCGCAAGCTACTTTCTCATAGAGTTTTATGGGGAAAAGAAATTCTGAGGGGGCTCTGTGATTGGCTAAGTTAAAAAGAAGCGCCGTTATTTGGACCAATGGGAGAGCGAGCGACGCTCCTATGGGTTTTCTAATGCAATCTGAAATAAAACTGTAATGGCCGAAATCCCAAAATTATAAACACCCACAGAAGTGGTCCCGATGTGTATATAAAATGAATAATAATATGGGGGTAAACGAAAAATAAATATTTAAATAAATAAAATCATGTTTATTTCTTTATTTTCGCTAGCCAAAGGGTCATAGTATGGGTGCAACGAAAATAAAGAAATAAACATAATTTTTATTGATTTAATATTTATTTTTTTATTACCCCCATATTATCATTCATTTTATATACACATCGGGACAACTTCTGTAGTGTTATAATTTGATTTCGGCCATGTACAGTTTTATTTCCCGATTGCATTAGAAAACCCATAGGAGCGTCGTCGCTCTCCCATTGGTCCAAATAACGGCGCCTCTTTTAACTTAGCCAATCACAGAGCCGCCTCAGAATTTCCTTTCCCCATAGAACTCTATGAGAAGTAGCTCGCGCTCTGATTGGCCAAGCTGGCGAGCCCCCGCCACTTCAACCCCAAACAGCCGTTTCTGCATTTTTACTGTATTTTGAACTGTCCCGCCTTTGAATATGATTGGTCATTTTTTTCCATAGGATTTTAATGGGACATTGTCGCTCCTATTCTGATTGGTCAATTCTCCCCCATAGGTTATAATGGGACATTCTCGCTCCTATTCTGATTTTGGTGGTTTATGCCGACCAATGAGAATAGCTTTAAAACAATTTGAATTACTGTATTTTCCCGGCGATTCTCTTATTGCAAATTCCCCATGTAGCGCCGGTCCGGCGACAAACGCGTTGTTCGGGTTTTTAACTGCTTTATTTGTTAAAGAAGGGTTCTGCTCTTTATCTGATAATGTTTGACACTTAATAAAAAATATTTTTTGATTAATACTTTATGCCGCAACGGCTCTGAGCGCTGAGATTGCATGGCGCCGATCTCTCCAATAGCATTAATGGGGAAGTAGCTCGCGCTTGATTGGCTGGGATAGCCAAGCAAAACCCCCTAGCTCAGCCAATCAGCTCTTTTCTGTCTTTTTACTGTATTTTGAATTATCCCGCCGTGGATTCTGATTGGTTAAAACCTTCTCCATAGACTAGAATGGGTCTTTGTCGCTCCTATTCTGATTGGCCGAGCTAGCCAAGCCCCGCTAGCTCAAGGCCAATCAGCTCCCTTTTTTGTCTTTTTACTGTTTTTTTGAATTATCCCGCCGTGGATTCTGATTGGTCAATCCTTCCCCATAGGTTTTAATGGTTCACTGTCGCCCTATTCTGATTGGCTGGTTTATGTCGACCAAAGAGATAGGTTTCAGAATTGAATTACTGTATTTCCCGGCAATTTCCAATATCATAAATCTTGATATTGCGGCGTTCTAGAGTTTTTGGAAAGTGTTTTTTTTTTTTTTTTTAGGGTTTATTTTTTAACGTTCGCTCTTTTTTGACACTGTTTCCCCCTTTATAAAGGCGATTTTTTTGGAATCATACCCAGTTTCTGTCGCGATTTCGATCCGCTTCCTCGCATGTTCCGTTCTACGCTTTTAATTCGCCTCTGTCGGAGGATTTTAGACCAAAAAAAACCCGGCTGCCTGTCGGAGCTGCCTAGCGCTGCACTGCGCCTCGCTTTGCCAACTCTTCATCGTACATGCCTCGGAGTTTTCGAGCGCGCCGCGTCCCGCCCCGGAACGCCTACCCCGCGCCCACACCGCGCCCACTGCCCGCCCCTTCATGCGGGGCGCAGCTGGGAAAATGGCGAACACTGCACCTAACATGAAACCCCCACGTCCCACAGCGGGATTCGGGCTGGAAGGAGCAGTATACGCCAGAAAACAGGCGTAAAGCCCGTTCATACATGTCGCCCTAATTATTCACAATTTGATGTTTGATGTCCTTTTATATACCATGTGATTTGTACTGTTTTATACTTGAAAACGGCTCTGTGAGGAAGCTGAAACATCAACCTGTTTGAAACCACAACCTGAAGTTGTGCTGCAAAGTTTTCCACTATATATATATATATATATATATATATTATATTTATTTTATATTATATATATATAAAATATTATAGTGCGACTTGCTCTCGTCTGGACGCCCTCCTGGGCCGTCCTGGGGGTCCTTTAGCTCACGGATCGCCGCTTTGGTTAAACGGATGGCACTCCGACTGCAGGATTCCAGTTTAATCTTGGCCTCAGCCAGCTTTATTGGGGCACAGATATTGCAAGCCGGCAAAAACATACAAAATAAACCTCGGCCATCTGGCCACTTACTAATACGTTGTCGAGAACCCTCTCTAACGTGATCTGGACCTACCGTCCAGTATCACATAAAACGAGTTTCTGGCAGCGTCTCCTGCCAGCCTCCACTGGCCTCAGGCTCTTCCACAGCCTTGGGGAATTAGAGCCCTCTCCGCTCTACTGTCGCTTCCTGCTTCAGGTAGCCGACCACACCCCCTGATTACCTGTAGTAGAAGGCCTCTTATAGCCATCCATAGACTGGCCCAAAATCTGGCCTGGAATGTTGGGACCTGGAACGTGGGAATGTGGGAACAGCCACCCACCCATCTGCAGCTGTTCCGGGAAAGCCAACCCATAATGGCTGGACATCAGCCCTACTACGTAGAGTGTCAGCAACCTAATGTTGCTGACCAATAACCCTTGGCTTCCCCCACCGAGACCAGTCCCTCGGTGGCACATTTCTTGCATTTCTCCTGCCGTATGCCACCTAGTGGCAGCACCATGCGACCACCTATGGTCGCTCGGCCACACATCCTCCCCCTCTGATAAAGGCCGTAGGCCTTGATCACACTGCACAACCCTTCCTCGGGGGTCAAAGCTCCTACACAGGGCCCACATCTTCTCTACATCTTCAGGGGACAACATTGCTCACATACAGCTCAATTGTGGGCTCACACCAAGCACTCATCCCACAATGAGCAACCGACAGGTCACAGACACTTACCACCAGTGGCATAACGCATACACGCCCTGCAACAATGCCACCACCTTCAGCCCGCATACCGACATTCACAGGGTTACTACTAGCAACCTCATTACCAGCGCCACCAGACCTAGTAGCCTTTTTCCCCACATAGACTAGTTTTGTGTTGTGCCCATTGGGCAGTTTCCTCACTATTTTAGGTCTCTCAGAAGACCCCTGGTTGGACCCAGCAACCCCACTATCTTTACCAGAAGCTGTAATGACAGCACACTTCTCAGGGTCACTATCCACCATGGCCACTTGGGGCACACCTGAGCTCAAACCTGCTAGCTCTTTGTCCGCAGGACTATGAGGAACAGAAAACCTCTCTTCAGCACAAGTCCGCGGGTCCTCACTGACCTTTTCATGCTCCTTAGGGTCAGCTACCTAGGTTACTAGCTGACATCTGGCCTTTCTTAGTGACCACCTCAGTGGTGATAGCTTCATTTGGACTAGGATCCACTGTGACCCCATAATATGCATGCTAGTAAGTGCAGGGTTCCCACTGCCACCATTACCTGGCATTTCACTAGTGGACAGGACACATTCCCCTGTTCACACCTCTGTTTACCAGCTCCGCAGTCAACTGTATTGACAGCACAACTCTTAGGATTGCTATCAATCCCCAGACATACTGCACCTGCACACATTGTGCTATTACCAGCCAGAACCACTAGAGGTGCACCTGCAACTTGCACGTTACCTTCACGTACATACAGTATGCTGGGGTCCCTGGTAGACACATTTACTGACTGGCTATCCATCACAGGACACCCATCACCTGTGCTACTGGGGCTGCTCTCCCATCTGACCTCTAGGGGCATATCTGAGCTGCTCTCCACTGCTGCAATAGCTGCACCACCTCTAGCTGCTTGTTCACACAGGGGCGCAGTAACTGGAGCTAGCTTTGCGATACAGCTAACAACGCCCTGCCCATGCTGTGTGACATAGCTGTTGGTTACATGTACAGTACATTTAAAATTTCCCTTATGCGTTTGTAAAAAGGCAAAAGCATTTTTTCCCACGGGGGCAGCAACTTTGGGAATTTTGTTCCTCCCCAAGTAACACGGAAAGGGAAAACATTTTTATCCATCAATTTCACAAGTCTTTTTTCCACAGTCTAAACACCCTCGGGACCTTCTCAAGGCCTGGTAGTGTGTCTGGGCCTCCATTTTCCCCACTTGGAAACCGCATACACCCCGGTTTTGATGGACAGTCTCAATACCCCCGTTTTCAAACAAATAGGAACAGTCTTACCGGGTTGATGTTTTGAGTTCAGTCTGGACCCTCCTGCTGACTGTCCTGTTACCCCTTGGTTTTGGGGCTGATCCACCTGGAATTTCCCCAGGCTTGTAAAAGCAACCCCCGGGCCCCCTCCTGAGGGGGGGCTGTCGGGGAGCCCCATTCCCCTTTCTCAAAGGGCACCTCCAACAGGGTTTCCCCCCTGCTAGCCGGTGTTTCGGGCTCCACAAAACCAAATGTGGTTCCCCCATGGAAAAGGCACCCACGGGGGTCCCTCAAAAACCCGGGGGCCTCTCCAAAACATGGACCCCCCCTTTCCCGGGGACTACAAGGCCTCCTGGCCCAGACCCCCCCTCATGCATTTTTTCATTTTGGTTTCCCCCTCGGCAACAGCCCCTTTCCAAACCGGGTTTTCCCTTCTGCATCCTTCTGTACGAAAAAAACATTTCCCTTTTAAAAAAAACCCCATAAGCGAATCTGCGCTTTTATTTTGGGGGTGTCTTTAGTGCCCTTTCCCCCAGGGACAGGGTCCCCAATATACCCCTTTGGGGAAAAAAAAAAAAACCCCCAACCCCCCCCCCCCCCCCCACCCCTTTACCCCCCCCCCCCCCCCCCCCCCGCCCCCCCCCCCCCCCCCTTCCCCCCCGGGCTTTTCCAAACCTTTTCCCCCCTTTTTCCGTTTTATAGCTTTACCTGCTCGTTAGCTGTAAGGAAGCCCTAAAACGTTTTCCCCCTCCCGGCCCAAATCTTCCACTCGCCCCTCCGCCCCCGCCTTGGGGCCCCCTAAAAAGTTTCCCCCTGCAGAAATTCATTGGGGGGGGGGGGGGGGGGGGGGGGGGGGGGGGGGGGGGGGGGGGTATACACCCCTCTCTCCCGGGGTTTTCAGCTTTGCATGGACCCCAAAATGGTCCTCTCTCGGCCCGCCTCAAGCTCTGCCCGGGTTTTCTTTATTTTCGAGCTGCTGGGTCATACCTTGTCCACATTTTGTCATCTCCTTCTCCCGGGGGCGGGCCCTTTTCCTACACCCAACCCTGGGGGAGCAGCTCCTCCATGGCAATTTTTTTTTTTTTTTTTAAAAGCTCAGTAACGTTTTCTTAATTCACCGCTTCAAAATTGGGCCTCTGGCCTTTAAATTTTGGGCCCCCCTTTCGTGAAAACCCACTGAAACCACTTTGGTTGTGCAAATTTTCCCCACGGCTTCCTCCACCAAAATGTAGGGACTTGTTTCCCCGTCGGGATCCCTACTGGGCCGTCCGGGGGCCCTTTTAAAGCTAAACGGACGCCGCTTTGGTTAAAGGGGGCCCCTTCCGACTGCGGTTCCTTTTTTAAAAAAACTTGGGCCTAGCCCGTTTTATTGGGGCACAGATATTACAAGCAGCGGGAAAAGCATACAAAAAAAACCTGGCGTTCGGGCCCCCCCACTTATAATACTTGTCGAGAACCCTCTCTAAACGTGATTGGCCTATTTGCCGTTTCACAAAAAACACGTTGCTGGAAATGTTTCCTCCCCAGCCTCCACTGGCCTCGGCCTTCCACACCTTGGGGGAAAATTTAACCCCTTTTCTTTTTTTGCCCTATTTTCCCGTTTCCCTGCTCCAGGTACCCGCCCACCCCCCCTGATTACCTGTAGTAAAAGGGCCCTCTAAAGGGCCCACCATAGACGGGCCCAAAAATTTTTGGCCGGGAAACGTGGGGACCTGGGGGTTGGGAAGTGGAAAAAACCACCCCCCCCATCTGCAGCTTTCCAGGCAAGCCAACCCATAATGGCTGGACATCGGGCCTACTTACGTAAGTGTAAAGAAACCTAATGTTGATAAACCAATAACCCTTGCTTTTTCCCCCCGAAAACCAGTCCCTCGGGGGCCCACATTTTTTTGCATTTCTCCTCCCGTACGCCACCGGGGTTGGGCAGCCCCAATGAGACCACCTATGGTCGCTCGGCCACAAAAATATTTTTATATATATATATAAATATATATAAATTTATATATTTTAATATAAATATATATATTATATATAAATTTTATATATATTATACTTTAATATATATTAAAATATGTATGTGTGTATTTTAATAAATATATTGAAAGCAGATTTTCCCCAGTTTCGTCCTTAATCCCCCCCCCCTTGGGTTTCCGGGACCGTGGGGCAAGCACTTCGTGCCATAAAATTTTATGCACCCGGGGACAATGCATGGGCGTTGGCTTGTTTTAAACCCGGGAGCGATTTTTTCAAAACAAAAAGAACCTAAAGCCCTTCCCAGGGCCGGGAAACCCACCGGGTCACCCTTGTTTTCTTCCCTTTATTTTGCCCCAAACCCCATTTTAAAAGGAAAAATGGCCCTGTGTTTGACTTTAAATAGTCTACCTAACAGGTTTTAAACCCCAGCGACTCGATCACCCCCCTTAATGGCCCGGCACTCTCTCTCCCCCTATGGTGTAGTTTTTTTCCGCCGCTGACAGCTTTTCCCGCTGATGGGACCAAATACGGGTGTTCTTCCCCCCTCAACTAGCTCGGACAGGACAACCCCTAAGCCCACCTCAAAAAGCCTCTGTCTGGAAAAAAGAATTCTTTGTGAAGTTCGGGCCCTGAGCAGGGCCTTTTTGCAGAGTAAACCCCCTTTAGACTTTGGAAGGGGTTTCAGCCCTGGTTCCACTTGGGCCCAAATGGACTTGTGAAAATTGGGGAAAAAAAACGTATTTTCCCCCCCATGTTTCCCGGGGGTTTTTGCTTTTCCCGGGTTCAAAACTTCGGTAAATATAATGTTTTATCTGTATTCTACCCTTTTGATATGCCCTCCGGGAATACCAAACATGTAGGGCCCTTTCCCTTATGTTTTTTTTTTCCCTAAAAAAAAATTTCCAAAAATTTTTTATTTTTTAAATTTGCGCAGGGGAACCATTTTTTGCGACCAATTAAATTTTTTTTTCTAACACCTTTCGGGGCGGGCCCTGAGGGGTGCATTTTTTGCGGGGTGAAGGTAACTTTTTTTCGCTAGCAGTTTTAAAGCAAGGGGACTTTTTTTAAACACTTTTTTTTTTTTCCCTTTTTTTTAGTGACAAAAATGACCAAAAAAAGCAATTTTGGCGTTTTTGGGAAACCTTTTTTTTTCTACAAAAGGTTTACGTATGGGATAAATGGATGTTATATTTTAAAAGATCGGACTTTTTGGGAGCGGCGAACCAAAAAATGTTAACTTTTTTATTTTTTTAATGATTTTTTTTTTAAAATAACAATGCATTAGAATGAAAAAAAGATGGTGGTTTTCCCCCCTTCCCTTTTACGGCCGGGGGGGGGGGCCAAAACCCCGGGGCAGGGGAGTGACGGGGCCTTAAAAGGGCCCCCAAATCCCGTGTCTGGGGGTCCCGGGTCCTGCATTTTTGCTGTTTGGGGATGCCGATCACAATTTACAATCGGTTTTCATGGAACCGGGTTTGGGCATTCATTCGACGGCTTCGGACCCTCTTTGCCGCGGGGTCTATGGGTTAAACAGGGGCCAGCGGGCTACGCCCCCACCGGCCCCTGTTACCTTTTCCGGGTGTTAACGGTGTTTAGCCCCAAAAACCTGCCAAAGGCCCCCTTAAAGGGGCCCGGGACGTACTCATAATCCAGGGTCATTAAGGGGTTAAAATGCCCTTTGGATCCTCCCCCCAAAAATGTAAAACTTGCACTTCACAGCATTTAAATCCCTTTTTGGAAAGAAAAAAGGGGTTTTGGTTTCGGCAAAAGAAAACCCGGGTGGCAATACATTTCAAAATTTAAGCAAAATAAACACAAACAAAACTCCCGGGTCGTCTGACGCTTACTTTTACAGGGGTTTTAGTTTCCCCCACTGCACCTTGGGAAGATTTCGATTTTCAGGGCACTGGGTTTTCCCCCAGTGTGTACGTCTCAGCCTGAATTGGGAGACTGGAGTTTCAGCCGATGTCTAGTCAGCCTACCTGCTGACCTTATTTACAGGGAGAAAATCACGGGGTGGAACCATGGGGAGTAAGCAACCCCCCCCTGCTCTAAGCTTACTCCCAAGGCCGACCCCCAAAGGGTTTTAAGCCATACTAAAACAACTTAAAGAGAACCTTTTCACATCGTTTTTTCCCCCCCCCTGGCTGAGGACAGAAAAAAGGGTTGTGTCCCGACCCCGCTTTTTCCAGCGCTTGTTCCCTTATTCTGTAAGATGGGGTGTAGTTTTCTGTATTTAATGTTTTAAAATCTGCAGTTTTCAGCCAAAAAGGGGTCTTTTGAAGAGTCCTTCAGAGTGTCAGTTTTTTTCAAAAAACCCCCAATCGGAACTATCCCCCCCCCCACCCCCAACCCGACAAAACCCAATTTCTTTGAAATAGGTAAAACATGAAAAATAACTGCCCGTGGGGAGGGGGAAACCTTTTTTAGGTGGGGCTAACCCCTGCTCCCTGAAAAAAGAAATTTAAAGGGGGGAAATGCTTTAAAACCAACCCGCATCTTTCAAAAATTTAAAGGGGCCAAACGCTGGAAAAAAGCAGGCTGACATTTGCTTTTTGCTGTCCTCAACAAAAGGGGGCCCCAACCCAAATGTATGTCGATTGCCTGTTTTGTCGACACCTATTTAAAAAAAGCCTTTCCCCTCCCCCAAAGCTCCTTTACCTTGTGGCCCTGTTTTTGCTCTCCTCCAGGAAAATGCCCAGAAAATGGTGGGGTTTTACACACCGGACCACAAAGTACGAAAAAGGGTTTTTGGAAAAAATTTTCCTTTTTTTTCCCCCCAGAAACTTTAAATTGGGGAAAAAAGTGAGTATTAGAACAAAAAAGTTTCATACATATGGCCCACCATTGCAGATTTTCCCAAACTGCGGGGCCCTTCATTTATTATATTTTATATTTCTTTTGTATATGTATAAAATATATATAAATATATTATATATATAATTAAATTCATAAATATATATAATATTTTTTATATATTTTATATATATAATATTTTTTTATATATATAAAATAATTTAATATATATATATATATGTGGGTGTGGGGTATTTATATTTAAAAAAAAGACAAAGCTTTTTATTTTTAAAGTTTTTTGAATCCCACCACATAAATGGGGCAGATTTTATTGTAAATTTCTTCACAAATTTGGGAAACAAAAAAAAGTGTACATTACTTGCATTTCATCAAATTATGAATTTAAATATTTCTCGCCTTCTTTCACAAGGGTTGTGTTTTAGCTGGAAAGTGATATGATTTTTCTTAACGGCTCTATGGTTTGAGATGTGGCCAAGGTAAGCCAATTAATTGGTGGTAAAAGGTTAGACAATAGTATCTAAATATACACCAAATTTATCAAATGGTATGCACCACTGTAATAAATTTGGCATAGTTTTAAGAATGTAGCAATCTTTACTTGCCAGTCATATTTGTAAAGCACAAAAATGTAGAGATCACGTTCTATTCCACAGTTTAATAGTGAATTAACTGTCAAGTTAAGTTTTGCTACGTGTATATTGTCTTCCCTAGGTTTATACTGACTAAATATTAGACAGTTTTCATAAATCTGCTCCATTGTGTCTAGTTTTCCCATTCTTTCCTTGTCTGATGTATTTGATTGGAGATACATCTGTACAGTATCTGATGCTTCATTGGGTGGTGCTTCCTATTCTTTGCATGTATAAGTGACCTTAGTTATAGCAGTGATAACACCATCATGATAACACCATCTGTAAAACCATCTTTTTATAAATTAGATGTTTCTTTAAATTATTTAATCCATTTGAAGCCTAAACATTGATTTTGATTGCTTGAATTTAAATAAATTATAATCCTAATTTATTTATTTACATTTAACATTTCTATTAGTAATAATGAGCACATTTGTGGGAATTACATTGAATTTACTGTATCATAATTCCTCACATCCTGCCTTTCCAAATTCCACTACATCCATGTTAGTTCAAGCCTGAGATCTTTATATTTGACATTCTAGTTTAATTAACTCATCAGAACTCAACTCTAAAAACTGTGTAATTCCCTTTTTCCTGGTGCCTGTAGTCCTCTCACTTTTATCTTCTGATCTGATTTTTTTTCTCTTGAAACCCAGTACAGGCTTTCCCCGGGTTACGAACGGGATGGTTCTTAAGTTGAATTTGTATGTAAATCGGAACAGGCTTATTTATTAGATGTATCTCCAGTACAAAAGTTGTTTTTTTTTTCGTTTCGGATAGTGCAGGGGGAAGTTTTTACATTTGTTTTGCTCTCTGTGCCCCTGTTAAGAAGATTTAGCATCATTTTCACCTCATGTGCTCCTGTGGCATGCTGAAACTTGTTGTTCCACAGCTACTATCTGCTGTGGAACATGGAACTACAAGTGCCAGCATATCCCCAAGTCTCCGTTTGTAACTAGGGGACAGATGTAAGTCGGAACGGTGTAAGTCGAGGACTGCCTATATATAGGGCCACAATGATTACGACATCATGAAATGATGTCACAATAGTCCCATGTACTTGATCAGAAGATGCCATATATAGAGCCATACATGTAACATCTTTTGCTCAAGTACAGAAAATCATCTTGATAGCTATTAGGAACTATACTACATTGCAGTGTTGCAGTGCACAACAGCATTGATGCCCTGCAGAGCAGCTGTGGTATTTTATAAAAAATTAGGGCAGACACAAAGCAGAACACATTTCTAAAGGAGCAAGTTTACAGTTGTCATTTTCCATTTTTTACTCTGAAAGAAAATGAAAAAGTAATCTTAGTTTTCAATCTGAAACTGTTCTAGTTTTGTCTGAAAACATTTTTCAATTTTATCGATGTCTAGCCCAGTTAAGACATACTGTACAACTTCCTATACAACTTCCCATGATACCAATAAGTCTGTAATACAACAACTTGTGCATTTATGTATGGTATATTTATGTCTATGTATGTGTGTATATATTTGCACAGTATCTCACGAAAGTGAGTACACCCCTCACATTTTTGTAAATATTGGATTATATCTTTCCATGGGACAACACTGAAGATATGACACTTTGATACATTGTAAAGTAGACAGTATACAGCTTGTATAACATTGAATGGGTAGGAGGCTCAGCCGCTCATATGCCGCACACTGCATCAAATTGATCTGCATACAGTATCTGTCGTTCCAGAAGGAAGCCACTTATAAAGATGACACACAAGAAAGCCAGCAAACAGTTTGCGGTAGACAAGCAGATTATGGACATAAACTACTGGAACCATGTCCTGTGCTCTGATGAGACCATGATGAATTTATTTGGTTCAGATGGTGCCAAGCATGTGTGATGGCAACCAGGTGAGGAGTAGAAGGACACGTGTGTCTTTCCTACAGTCTAGCATGGTAGTGGGAGTGTTATGGTTAGGGGCAGTATGAGTACTACTGGTTGTGGGGAGCTACAGTTCATTGAGGGAAACATGAATGTCAACATGTACTGTGACATGCTAAACCAAAGCATAATCTCCTCCCTTCAGTAACTGGGCCGCAGAACAGTATTCCAACATGATAACAACTCCAACACACCTCCAAGACAACCACTGCCTTGCTAAAGAAAATGAGGGTAAAGATGTTGAACTGGCCAAGCATCTCTCCAGACCTAAATCCTATTGAGCATCTGTGGGGCATCCTTCAATGGAAGGTAGTTGTCAGTGGGGATCATCGGGCATCATTAGCATCCAGTGTAAAACAGGTCCAGTTGCACCTCTGATGTATATGTAAACCAGACCTCAAATGGGGTTTTCTTGCTACAAAGATCATATCTGTAATGATGGGGACAGTAAAATGAAGCAATTTTGCAATTGGTTTGCATTACCTAAATCATTTAGTATAGCAGCTATTAGCGAATCTGTGAGAGTCTAGAGCTAAATCTGAAGCCTTGGGTCAGACCACGCCCCCTTTTATGTGATTGGCTGTCTGAAATTTAGTTCAGCCCTGGTCGGAACATGCCGTCTGTGCGGGACACGCCCTCTGTGCTGTGATTGGCTGTCCTGCACAGTCTTCCCTCTGAGCTGTGTGAAAACGAAGCAAACTAGCTTTCTGTGCTGGCTGCTGTCTGTGTCTATGTTCTTATTGTCTTTCACTGCCCACTGAGCTGTGTAATAAAGGCTGCCTGAGATCTCTATGTTCCTCTCCCAATGATAGCTCTATGAAATGATCTGGGCAATTACTGAGTCTCCAGCTGCTAGATTCCTTATCTCTCCGTATAACACAGCTTTATATAAACTTCTCCCCCTCTAGCTCCTGCCTAACAGAGGGGAGCAGATTTGCTTTTCTCACATTTTTTTAAATCATTTCGGGGCTGTTTTTAAAAAAAGTTTCCCACCAATACAGTTTTTCTGGTTACAAGGAGCTTAAATGAGGAGGTGCCCGTCTGCAGACATGAAAAACTGCCCACTGCAGGGGGTTTCAGAGCTTTTTTGACACCCTCTTTTTTCCCCCTTTGCCCACAAATGATGATGCCCATGACTCTTAAAGGGGGAAAGAAAACACCCACTTGGGGGAGAGACCCCCCCCGGGTTTTTGAAGCGTAAAGAGAAACAGCTCATGTCTGTGAAAGCCCGTACTGAGAAAACCCCTTTAATTGTGTTCATGGATATCATTAATATAAGATAGAAATTTTCTCAAAATAAAAGCAAAAAATTTAAAAGGAAAATAATTTTACTAATAATCTTTTTTTATGTAGTGCCATTATATTGTGTAGACCTTTAGAGGGTAAACAGAAGGAGGAATTACAGAGAAACAAACTAATGAACAATTCAAACAATATAAGTGAGGGTCCTGCTCTCAAGAGCTTACAATCTATGGGAAGTAAGGGTGAAAGAAGATTGCTTACTTTGTAACTTGGTTCAGTCTTTTCTAAAACTCAAGGTAGTAAACATAAAGCATCATGAGCCCAGTCATCCAGTCATCCATTATAATACAAGGGGAAAGGTGAAATATAAAAAAAGTTGATTAATGAGTTTGATGGGCTTGTATAAAAAAAATATATTTTTTTAGGCCCCCACTTAAAAAAAAAGGATGCTTGGAAATAGTCTCAGTTTTTGGGTGTTTTGTTAAATTCCCAAAATTGCTGCAGCCAAGTAAAGTCTTTTAAAATTTTTTAGAAAGTAGAGTCCTAGTATGGTAGACAGCAAGAAGATGGGAAATATAGGGCAGTGCAGAACCCATGGAGGCTTTGGGAGGGCTAAAAAATATAAGGCCCTTTTGTTCACCGGCTTATTTCCCGGGCGGATTTTCCGACGGAAAAATCCGTCGGCAAAACGTCCCCAAATAAGTCACAGCCTATTTTCTATTGATTTCAAAAAAAATTTCGGCTCGTCGTTTTACACGCGCAAAAAATTTTTCCGTTCCGGATTTGCCGCCGCGGGTTGGACGGCAATTTCCGGACGGAAAAAACAATTTACATTTTCAAATTTTTTCCCCGGGCCCATTCACCACCTACAATGATTGGGAGAAAGGGAATCCGTCGGGGAAAACCCGTTCAAAAACCCTGCCCCACTTAGGGGCACTTTTTTGCAACTTTTATTTCAAAATGATTTTTAGAAACGTATTTACATCGGAAAAACCGGTTTTTTAAAAAACGTTCGAAATAAGCCGTGTTGAACGAGGCCTTTAAATTTACATTGATTTTAGTTTTTAGGGGGGAAACCCGTGCAATTAAATTGGGCCCCCAGAATCAAATTAAGGGAACAATAATCAATAAAAAATAAAATAGAGCAACAAAAATGTTTTGCCTGTTTCCACAGTTAGAAAAGGCTGGATTCTGGAGATGATATTTTTGGTTGTGCAAGTGATTCTTAAGTGAAGAACAGATCTGATTCTAACAGGACACAAACTAGGTGTTGCTACCTAGAAGTTGTGGCTTTACTGAATACTGAAATGGAAACATTAGTAGGGTAAATGTATGAAAACTGTCTAGGTGTAAGACTTTCTTTGTTGCCCATAGCAACCAATTAGTGCTCCCCTTTCATTTTTTTTCAGAGCACTGTATGAAATTAATGGGCAACCCTGACTGGTTGCTATGGGCAACAAAGAGAGTCTTACACCTAGACAGTGTTCATACATGAGGCCATAGATATAGTTAGTAGATGGTGAAAATATAAAAAGTTCAGTGTTGGTAAGATTCAGTTTTATATATTGTAGAGGGCAGGATATTATGATGTTAGAGACAATAATGTGTGTTCTGTAGTAGTATGGGGGTACATAACTGGTGTTGTCAGCATAGTGATAGTACTAAAAACCTAGGGCTACATGTATGAATTCGAATGCGTACTTTCTTTTTACTTGCGCCGACACTCCAGTTCTAAATAGATATAGAAGAGTGTAGAATACGACAGTATGAAGATTTTTGGCGCATTACATAGAGTTTTAATGCGCCAAACTTGTATGCATAGAGTATAATGCCCCAAAACTTGGCGCACTAAACTCTATGTAATGTGCCAAAAATCTGTCGTTTTCTACATTCTCAGAATCTCATAATCCGAGCATAGAAACATTAAGAGGGCAGCATGTATGAATTCGGATGCATACTTTTTTTTACCTGGCGCCGACACCAGAGTTCTAAATAGATATATAAGGTGTGAATACGACAGATTTTTGGCGCATTACATAGAGCTTAATGCGCCAAACTTTGTATGGGCATAGAGGGTAATGCGCCAAAACTTGGCGCACTAAGCTCTATGTAATGCGCCAAAAATCGGGTTGAATTCTACACTTTCTATATCTATTTAGAACTGTGGTGTTGGCACCAAGAAAAAAAAAAAATATGCATTAGAATTCATACATGTCGCCCCTTAATGTTTCAAATGCTCAGATTATGAGATTCTGAGAGTGTAAGAATACGACAGATTCTTGGCGCATTACATAGAGCTTAGTGCGCCAAGTTTGGCGCATTATACTCTAAGCCCCATACAGAGTTTGGCGCGTTAAAAACCTATGTAATGCGCCAAAAATCTTCAAACTGTGTATTCTACACTCTTTATATCTATTTAGAACTGGAGTGTCGGCGCCAAGTAAAAAAAAAAGTACGCATTCGAATTCATACATGTCGCCCCTAATATACTGATAGTTTGTTCAGTAGGAGCCATGTAGAAAGAAGAGCACAAAGGACTTAGGTCCAAACCCTGAAACTTTTTTGTTCTTTCTTTAGTAATAATTGCTTATCATTTCTCTTTCATTGCTTTCTTCATTACTGTGTTTTTTATGACTAATTGCTGGATAGAAATATTAGGGCAGGTTGTATACAGCATACAATTGCCTAGACTTTTTTTTGGCAAGATTACTTCTTACTGTTCCAGGCTGTTCATCACTGTCAACAGAAATGGAGTATTCAGCACTTTTCTTCACATTTCACTAACCTATTTTTATGGAAATAAGTGATTTAACATTATTAAGAGTAATGTAATAACCTCTTGACTACTTGGCAAGTACCCATTCTCAAATATAGTAATAACACAGTCCAGGCCTATTTGTATTCAGTAATGTTAGAAATTACAAAGCACTCTTGCTTTATGATAGTGGAATGGCACAACATCAGAAGTTGATTCACCTTTGCACTAGATATACAAACAATCATAATATAATGTTATTTCTGTGCATATATATTTCTTTATGTACTCTTTACTGAACTCTTTACTGTACTCTGTTTTATAGCTCATTTCTATCCACACTTGCTTTCTTCTTTTTTCTAAGATTAAAGATTTTTTGTGAGACTTAATGTTATCAGTGGTAATGTTGAGACTGTATGGAGTAGAGTAAAAGGAGCAGCTGGTTTTTATTATGAAAGGAGTTGTCTGGTTTCTTTAAGAATCAAATATTAATCTACAACTGACCAAAAAAAAACAAAAAAACCCTATACCACGTTTCTCTGGTCCTTGGTTTCAAAGATGGGTCTTTCTGGTCTTCTATTTATAATCTTCTACTTCTGGATGGTAACAGTTCCATACAGTGATGTAATTGAATAACAAGTGACTACTGCAGTATATCAGCAGCTGCAGCAGTGATGTTAAAATCCAGAAATAGAAGACTGTAAACATAGCATTGGAAATGAGGACCAAAAAAAAAGGTGAGTATAGTTTTTTTTTTATTTGGCCACCTGCAGCTTAATATTTGTTTTTATAGGAACAAGGCAACCCCTATTTAAGACCCCAAAGCGAGTTTGGACCTTGCTGCATGATACTCCCAGGTGTGGACAGAAGAGGGAACATAGCAAGCTGTAGGCACTTGCTACAGCAAGTTGGAAGTTAAAGTAACCTGATGACCTAATAAACAGAGTGGCAAACAAACAATTGGACACATTGGACACCTTGGATCTGTGGGGATCCAAGGCTTGTCTGCCACATGAAAAAATTGCAGTATTCAGAGAACAATTGGGAACTTATGTTGAAAAAAATCTAAAAATGTTTTTCATGTTGTATCTGGATCTAAATTGACAAAAGGTGGGGGTCAACACAAATAAATTAACCCCTTCCTGACAGAGCTTTTTTTTTGTCACGCTCGTTTTTCCCTCCTTGCCTTCCCAGAGCCAGAATTTTTTTATTTTTCCACCGACATAGACATATGAGGGCTTTTACTTTGCGGGACAAGATGTACTTTCTAATGATGTTATTAACATTACCATAAAATATACTGGGAAACTGCAAAAAAATTCTAAGTAGGGCAAAAAGTGAAAAAAGTACTTGCGCCATATTTGTGGGTTTTGTTTTTACGGTGTTCAATCTTTGGTGAAAATGATGTATTACCTGTATTCTACAGGTTGAAACAAATCCAAAAATACCAAACATGTATGGTTTCTGTTATGTTTTGGTACCATAAAAAAATTCCAAACATTTTCTATTTTTGAAATTTATGCCGCGGCACCATTTTCTGAGACCAATAACTTTTTCGTATTATCACCTACAGAAGTGAGTGAGAAGGTATTTTTTGCAGGCTGAAGTGTACTTTTTATTGCTAGCAGTTTGGAATGCATGTGACTTTTTTGATTAAATTTATACCAAATTTTATGGGTCGTGAAATGACCAAAATAACGCTATTTTGGCATTTGCAATTATTTTTCTTCTATGGTGTTCAGCATACGGGATAAATGATGTTATATTTTAATAGATAGGACTTTTTTGGACATGACAACACCAAATATGTGTAACTTTATTATTATTATTTTTTTTATTTATTTGTAAAATGGTAAAGGGGGTGATTTTAACTTTTAATATGTTTTTTTTACACATACATTTTTTTATCTTTACTTTAACTTTGTGTCCTCGTAGTGTGTTTCACCACTAAGGGGCTTGATCACTTATACAGCCTAAGGTATTTGTGAGACTCCAATCACATTTTGGCCACCATCTTGGTTCAGCCTGGGGGTTTCTTAGCTCCGGGATCGCCGCTTTTCGTAAGACGGATGGGACTCTGACACAGGGTTCGTTTATTTCCCGGCTTCAGCAGTTTTATTGAGGCACAGGACAGTATACAAAACAAATCAAAACCTCGGCCATCTGGCCACTAACGAAACACAGAGATCCCTCTCTACACGTTGTCTGGACCTAATGTCCAGCTCCAGCAGTACTGTACACTCTCAGTACAGCATTAGACTTCTTTCAAGCCTCCTGGGGGCCAGAGCTCTCTCCTCAGCTCTGCTGCTCCAACTTCCAGGTTGCAACCACGCCCCCCGATCACCTGTAGTAGAAGGCCTCTTATAGCCCTACAGGGTCTGGCCCAAAACCTGGCCTGGAACGTGGGAATGTGGGAACAGCCACCCACCCATCTGAAGCTGTTCCGGGAAAGCCAACCCATAATGGCTGGACATCAGCCGTATTATGTAGAGTGTCAGCAACCTAATGTTGCTGACTGATGACCCTTGGCTTCCCCCACCGAGACCAGTCCCTCAGTGGCACATTTCTTTCATTTCTCCTGCCGTACGCCACCTAGTGGCAGCACCATGCGATCACCTATGGTCGCTCGGCCACACATTGTATAGGCAATGCATTAGGGTTTACCAATATGGTGGTTTCCCCACTTCATGCCTGGAGCTGGAAGTGGGGAAATCAAAAACATGGTGGTGATGGAAGCTTACACAAGGCTTCCAGCTGCTATGATAAGCCATCTGGGACCTGGGTGCCCTGATCACAGTGAGGAACCGCTACAAAGCCCCTCACCAGCATCAGGACGTACCCATACGTCCAATGTTGGTAAGGGGTTAAAGCAGCAACAAGTCTAGCTGTGGAGTGCTCACAGACTTTGTGGCATGTACGTGACACCTGAGAGGAGAGTTAAGTACCTCCTTGATCCATCCCTGCTCCTTGTTCCCTTGTTTGGAAGTGTCCTGTCCAGCTTCATTGGATGCAAGATAGACTAATCACTCAGATGAAATGACTCCCTATCTCCCACTGGTGGCTTCCAGTTTTCTTATTATGGAAAACTGGGTCTCACCTGTGGGGTATGGGTGTTATCCAGCTTTCCTGAATGTTGGATAGCCTATCCTCCATTGAGGAAAGTTGAATCACAACCCATCTCCCATAGGTAGCCCCAGTTTTTCTATCATGGAAAGCTGAGTATTACCTGTGGGAGATAGGTGTCACCTAACTTTTCTGAATGCTGCATAAGCTATTCAGTCTATGTGTATGTATGTAATGTTTCTGTTTATTTACAGGTTTCCCCTTTGGACTAATTCAGATTTGGTGGACTATGTCAGATCAGCTTTGGATCTATTTTTAATAAAGTTGTTAAAAGGGTTGCAGTTGGGGAACGTTTATTTAAATTATGTTTTTATGTGTGTCTGCTTAGTGTCAGTGTGTTTTTATTTCATTTATTTTCACTGTTAGTAATGAATTGCTTAGGCTTGGTGTCAGTCAGAGGCATTTTTTCCATCCTAAGACTGATGCTAATATGCTGTCACTATTATCTTAGTGCCCAATTCTCTAGGGGTACTGGGAAGTACCAGATTAACATCAGAAGTGGATCCTATAATGTGATGATCTGCTTCTGTGTGGCTGTGGGCTGGTATTTTTAGCATGGAAAGGGCCCAATATCCATGGACCTTCCTATCCTGACAGTATCAGACTGCAACAGTTTCACTTTGGCTGGTAAAGAAAAAATATTGAAATCCACATAATTTGTGTTTATTTATTTAAAATCTTAAAATAGTTATCCGTTGTAATAAATAAATAAATAATTTTAAAAATATAATGTAGTGTCACCTTCATTTTTCATAACTAGGCAAAGTGAAACCAACAACTGCACCCTTCTGCCCTAAATTACCAGCCTGCATCTGCTCCACCTTGGGGTGGCTAAAAAACACCACTGGCTGACATTATGCCCCAGAAATAGAAATGGAGAAGCATTTATCAGGCATCTCCATTACTAGCACCGGAGAGCGAGGGGTTGATCGTCTGCCTTTTCACATGATCAAGGAAATGTAGCCTGTAAGCTGCGGGCTGCACCCCATTTCCCTGCCTCTCCCCCCACCATTGTATTATGGGGCTTAGTGCTAACACAAAATACAACCCCCCACCTATTAACCCATAAATCTCCTATCACCTTAATGTATCACCCTACAGCCCATAACCCACCACCTATCACCCCATGGGGAGTTTGTACAGAGGTGGGGAACAGGTAGGGAGGTGCTGGAAAATTTAGAATTCTAAGATGTTTGTGTGGTAAATTGTGCAGGGACAAGTCGTAAGAAGTCATTATGGTGATCTCAGCCGATGTAGAAGAAATGGGAAAGTGAACGACTCCCATCAGAGAAAATGTCACCTGTGATTCACTGGATGAAACTGTAGCGTAGTCACTTATAAATCTGCAGATCATGTTTACAACTGCTATCTACCAACATATGGTCATTGTATGATGGTAATATTGGTAGAAATGTAATGTTCTAGATTAAAGAACAATTCAGCAGCATCTCAAGGCTCCCCTGGATGCTAAATAAGATTTTCAATGCCCAGGAAAGCAGAGTGACACCACACCCCTCAATTAGCTTTTTCCAGAACCATTACACAATTGTGCGTAGTGGGAGTGGTTTGTGTGAAGGGGTGTGTCTTGTAACAAGGGGCCTGGTTTATGCAAATTCTGAAAAGCACACTGGACCTCAAAATCTGAAGGCCACTTAGAAAAGTTGGTATTTATGACATAGCCTTATGAGGACTTGTTCCCTGTTACTTGCTTAGCAGCTGCTGAGAATGTTGATCACTTAGGGCGACATCTATGTACGGGGCTGCATCAGAATTCTGGTGTCTTTTCAGCCCGAAAACTGGCACAGCCCTGTTCGCTATATTTTTAATAAGGCACACTCTAGTATTAGGCGCATTATAAAGTGCCCAAGGCACTTTGTAATAAGTCCAAGATCGGGGGGCGTGCTGGAGGCATGTCGCACTACAACCGTGTGATTCTATACATTTATGACTGTTTAGTGGCAAATCCATGCGCAAATGGTTTACCTGAGCCAGAATTGTCGCTTAGTAGCGCTAAATCTATGACCCACAGTAGAAAAGGTTCATAGATTCAGGCACATTCTACGCTACTAACGCGCAAAAAAAAAAAATGGCGCCCAAAATGTCAGACTGATGGATGGATGGATCTGATGGATCTGATGGATGTAGACCTTACACACTTCAACTGTCACTCACTTTTCCCCTAAACATGTATGGTATCTGTTATGTAGCAGCTATAAATTGATATGTCTACCTCATATGGCCATTGCTATATGTGTAGCAAAACAGTATCTGGGTAGTGCACTGCACTATTAATGTGATTAGTTGATTGGGAAAAAAAAAGATAATTATTACTTTTATAAATTAAAGGAGCATTGATAAGATTGATAGAATTTGCCATCAAAGCCTGATAGGGGCAGGTCTAACTTTTGAGATTTGCACCTATTCTAGTAATGGTCTCCCAAAAGTTTAAACTCAAAATGGAAAGTCAGTCATGCTTCAGCTCATGAAAGTACAGCTGAATATGGAGCTTGGCTGTACTCAGAACTCCCATAAAGGATGACACGCCATGCACAAGAAGAACTGGCTCGCCATTTGAACATATTATGTATCTTATATGATCACTTTTATTGTTGTAATACACTTATTGGATTGCACTTGGGTTGGTCACATGTCTTGCTCTCTTTTTATTTTTTTCTTTCTTTATTTTATTAATATATATAAAATAATTTTTTCAGTATTATGTATATTTTTATTGTTGCTTCTATTATTTTTTTTTTAGTTATTTTTTTTTTATTTTTTTTTTTTATTTTCTTCATGTGTGTCAGTATATATTTTAATATCCTTCTTCTCCTTTCTCCCTTTTATGATGTCCTCTGTTTCATTTGTGGTCTCCAGTCTTCACTGACTATGGGCTGCCATTTTTTGGGGTTCTTTAACTTATTCTTATAGTTTGGTCTTCAATGTCCTCCACTGATGTATTCCGCCATTTTTGGTGGGTCTATTTTTTGTTTCATATGCTCTGGTTTCTGACGCCTGCCAGAGCATATGTATTTTAATATCCTTTTCCTTTTCTGATGACGTCCGTGTTTCCGGGCTGCGTGCTGGTGTCGCTCGTGGTCCGGGATTCATGTGACGGACTCAGTTAGAAAATGAGATAAATTTTTTCTATCGGGACACAAGGTAACAGGGGATATTGCTTTCAGCTGTTGTCTCTTTACCCTATTTGGGTTGATAACCTTTTTAAGGGAGGTGAATTAGTTGTGTGTTACCCCCTGATGAAGCCAGGTGTGGAGAAACACGGTTTTGGGGGCTGTCTGTGCCTCCTCTGGGTGGGTATGTGCTCTTACTATGGGTGATTAATATGGTGACATATATTGATTATTTGTAATAACTTATTGTATATTTGGTTTTTATACTATGTTATTTATTTGATAGAATATGCACCTTATGCATACCACCCCAGTGCTGGGTTGTATCTTGTGGCACCACCATTTTTAGCTATTGGTATTTGGTCTTTGTATTTTTGTGTGTTTTCTATACATTTGTAAATTAATAAAAAGTTTTATATATATGTTTATTTTTGGTAGTTTTCTTTATATATTGGTGTTGTTTGGACCTTTAGGGACCTGTCAGACGTTGATGACTTATTCTATTGATATATAATTAAAGGATATGGTGGGAACGCCCCTACAACTTATTAAATCATACGATTTATTCATTCATTTATATATTTAGACACTCAATAATACAATTGGGTTGCAAGCTGTATGTCAAGCCATGCAGGCATACATACATGTGTTAAAGCATGTTACATCCAGACAGTAGTTGTACAAATCATATATATTTTATAGTTCTTGCCATTTTTTTTATATTCCTTTGTTTCCTGTGGGAATGAACTACATATTGAGATACAGCAGATCTCGGCTCCTCGCTACTTTTAAAAAGTTGTGGTGATTTGTAAATGATATATTTGGTCCTTTATATTTTCTTTGAAAATACTAATTACGCTTTCCAAAGCATTCGCAGAGCTATTAGAATCAGCTGGATGTACATTATAAAAGTAATTGTTTGTGAAAATCAGATGTTGAGTAATTGAAATTCGTTGTGTTGAAAGTCTTGTTTTGTGCTATTACAATTTAACTTTTGCTGTAAAAATTTACAATTTACAGTGCCTGTAAGAATATTGTACATTGTGTGTATAGATTAGTGAATATATTTATGAATGTGTAGCCATTACTAGATATGAGTGGATGTAATGGCTGATGATTTACAAATCAATTTCTGCAGTGTGAATTTCTATTTCTGAAAAAAATGATACACTGGCTGGTACCTGTGTGTAGAATAATAAATATGTGATGTTATATTGTTAGATAATTTTCGAATATAGCACTGAACATGTAGCAGTGTTATTTGTGACACTATATATGGCTTTATTTGACTATATAAATTCATGCTATTTCAAGGGTTGTCTACCAAATCCAAAGGTAAAAAATTCTCAATGGCTTGCTTGAGCTCTCTCTGTGCTAAAGAGAGGGGTCAAGAGGGCCAGTGTGTGTGGTAAAGGGAGACTAAATAAGCAATCTGTGAGATAGGTAGGCATGGGGGATGTATGTGTAATTAAAGAGGACAATCTATATAAAAAGGGGAAACATGGGACAGTTAGAATGAGCGTTAGAGGCTTTGAGAACAGTGTGTCTCATGGGAGCATGGGTAGCAGCCTGTGTTGGAGGAGGGCATGGGGAGTAGTATGTGAGAAATGGCGGAAGGGGAACAATCTGTGAGAAAAGGGTATAGAGAGCAGTCTGAGTGAGAGATGAGAGCTTAGGGGGAAGTTAATGTAACAGTAGGGGGCATGGAATCAGTCTGTTTGAGAAAATGGAAAACGGTCATTAACAGGGGTCTATGAAAGAGATTCAGTTTTTGGGAGCATTCTGAGGAGAGAGGGGGCATGGAGGGCAGTCTCTGTTTGGAGGACCATAATTAGCAGTCTATATAAGAAGGGAGACTCATAGTGATCAGTTAAGATAGAGATAGGGAGGAAGAGCATTGTGTAACAAATTTGAGCTTAGGAGTAGTGTTGAGCGATTATTATCGACAAAGTAGAAATCGGCACAGTTTTTATGTTGATCGAAATTTTTAGATCATGCGATAAATTTTAGGTTAAAATCTGTGCTTTCATCTATTAAGATCGCCCCAAATTTTCCCGGGCGCTTCCTGTCTTTTTGGTGGCCAGAAATCAGCTTACAGAATAGAGCAGGGTGAGATTGTTGTGCGACGTCATGACTGGGATGTGTATGGTTGCGATTGGCGGAAAAATCACATGACCTCGTTTTAAAGGAACACGCCCTTCCTGTTCAGCCTAAAGTGTCTCTCAGGTCTCAGAGCAGTAGGACGTGGGCTCTGCTTGTGTCCAAACAGCTCAGCGAAATTAATCTATTTCTTACAGAGAAAGCTCTACTGTTAGCTGTGATCCTTACAACTTAGTTAGATTAGAGATTGGAAGTTTTTAAATTAGTTAGGTAGAAAATATTAAAGTAGCATCTACCGCTGTAAGTCAGGGGGGGGGGGAGGTGGAGAGGGGGGGAGGGGCAGCTTTGTTGATAAGATTCTCTTTGCAGTTATATTTGAATCCAGCAATTTTGGGTTTTGTTTTGAGGGTTTTGAGAATAGCTGTGATTTGCCGTCTTTTAATAAGAGACTTTCCAAACTCTTCCATACCTTCTCAAATTTTTATATTTCTGACCATTGAGCGAAATTCAGGGGTAAGCCAGCAAAGAGGGGGGTAGGACATGGGGGTTTAAGGGTCGAAAAAGGGTGCCCCTTTCCCCAGTGCTGGCGACAACACGCATCCAGCGGATCGTCAGTTGCAGGACCGCAGGCCTGTAAATCGCTGGGTCAGGGCCCTGTGAATTTCTAAAGTAACAACAGCGTCGCAGTCTGTCCTTCATGTGGTTTTAAATGCAACCTGCATCCAGCAGTCTTAACCTCCTCGTCCTCCCAGTCACGGCCACAAATGTCGTCATCAGCCATCACCAGTTTCCGTCCAACATGAAGCAGCCCAAATGTCAACCCGTGTACCCACCACTGTGGATAATCCATTTTCTGAAGACCTCTTTGATGACAAAATGCGGTTGGGCGTCAGAAGGCATTTTAAAAGATCAAGAGAGCCAAAAGGATTGATTTTCTCTGCTCGGGACGCCCATTTAAACTGATGCCATCAGAGGAGAGAGGAAGCCGGTCAATCGGCAAAATCCCGGGCGGTCGGCAACACCTTTGCCAGTCCCTCTTGCTTGTAGCCCGCAGCTCCTGGATGCAGAATGTCAGGACGACTAATCACCTGTGTTGATGATGATGATTGACGACATTGCGGATCCAACGTGGTCTTTTCGGCAGAATTTGCTTGCGATCGCTTCATCACTGGACGAGGAGGAAGACGATGGGGTAGTGTCAGTACGGGTTCCGCCTCAAAAAGGGAGAGGGCGGTCGCAGAAGTTCGCTGATATGATTCCGCCAGCCACGGTCAGCGCAAACCCCGCTCCTCGCTTATCGCCGTCAAAAAGGTCCAGGACCTCTCAAGCCTGGGCCTTCTTTGAGCAAGCCTCTGATTCACCCAGCGATGTCATATGCCGCCTTTGCCGTAAACGCATAAGTAGAGGCAAGGAACCTTGGGTGGTTAACCACCACCAAACATGTCTAGTCACATGAAAGCGAATGCATGAGTTGAAATGGAGAAAACACTTGGCCAAAAAAAGGCCCCAAACCGCGGCCGGGCCTCCAACCACTGTCACACCCTCTGTCTCTACCTCCTACTCCGCCACCACCAAGGCGTTCCTCAGCTGCCCATGTCTCTCAGAGTCATGATCGGGGATCAGCCTCCGCTTCAGCCTCCACCGTCGCCCGAGTACCACAAGCACCACCAGAGACCCATCCTACCCCTTCTCCTTCCGTCAGTTTGACGACCTGCACGCCGTACAGCGGCCAGTCTAGCAGCTACCCTTTCTGTCTTCAGGTTTGGGAGCAGAAGAAAACACTTTAACCCAAACCCATCCCAAAACAAAAGCCTGAATGTCGGCATTGCCAGGCTTTTGGCCTTGGAAATGTTGCCTTTCCGTCTGGGGGACCCCAGATGGGTTCCCCCCATGTCATGGCCCTTGCCTGCCCCCAATACCAGATGCCTAGCAGGCATTTCTTTGCCAGAAAAGCCGCCCTTGCCCTGGCTAGCCACGTGTCATCTAAAATTTCAAGCGCGTTGTCTGCATCTGGGGCCCCAGAAAAGTCCATCTGACCAGCGACACATGGAGTAGTAAGCACACCCAAAGGCCGCTATATCTCTGGACAGCTCACTGGGTGACGGGGGTGGAATGTCTCTGGGGGTGACGGTGGCTCCCCAGGCTCGGCGCACGCTCTTCAAAACCGCAGGGATGGTGCAGGGTTTCTTTCCCCCAAGGCCCCTCTGGTGGCATCACCTGCCCAGAGAAACCAGCCATGTTGAAATTAATCTGTCTTGGAGACCGTCCACACACAGGTCAGGAGCTGTGGACGGCTCTCCGCAACGAGACCGAGCGCTGGCTGGGTGCCAAGAACCTTGTGCCAGGCAAGGTGGTGTGCGATAAACGGGTGAAATCTGCTGGCCGCCTTAAGATCGGTAGGCTGGAGCACTTCCTTGCCTGGCACATGTCATAAAACCTTGTCGTCCGGGAAAATTTTCTAAAGAGCTACCCGGTCTGGGACTGCCTGCTGAGGAAGGCTCGAAGACAAATTTCGCACATCCGCCGATCGCACCCTGCATTGTCCCGCCTGGCTGCGTTGCAGCGTCAGATCGCCCTCCCCGACAACCGTCTCATTGTTGGAATTCCACCCTCCACATGCTCCAGCGATTGTGGCCCGCAGCGCAAATGCCATTACGCAGTACCCAAGTGACACATGGCTGACAAGCAGCGGGGCAGAGACCTCGGGATGTTTTACCACCGAGAGTGGAGGGAGTTTTAAAGAGCTCTGCACCATCCTTGCCGGTTTGAAGAAGCCACCAAAATGGTCAGTTTCGGACAAAAGCCTTGTCAGCATGAGCATTGTGGTATCTTAGTTTTTGGAATGTTCGTTGGACACTCTGCAACAACAGGTCCCGCCAGCGACGGAGGAGGAGACGGACACAGATGCGGACACGGAGCCTTTCTCCTCCGTCAAATCCAACAAGGCCCGACAGTTCACAATTTCATCGGTCTTCATTAGGCAGTGGTTCGGGGTCCAGAGCTAGTGCAAGGTGGCGCATCAGCTCTCAGGGTACATCATCTCCCGGGAAGTCAGGCTGTGTTGAACTGTTGCCGGAGGCAGCGGAGGAGGAAAGGGGGAGGAGGAGGAGGTATTCCTAGACACCGACGTTACCGACGTCCTTGCCTTGGAAAAAAGGTTTGGCGCGAAATTTAGATGGAGTGAGGAAAGATCAGTTTTCTAGTACCCCTCGACCCAGAGGCTTGGGAAATCAAGGCTCCATCTCCACATGAGTGCTTGGATGCTCCATTCTCCAACATGATTTCCTCGCATTTAAGGCCATCAAAATGAACAACAAATTTAAAGGTGGCCACACTTTGTGGATCCCCGGTACAAAAACAAAACTCAAGCACTTTTCCTTCCACCCACCCAAATAGAGAGTAAATGCAGGAAACGGAGACCTTGCTTATTGATCAATTGAGACATCTGTTGCGTCCTGCTTCACGTTCCCCAAATGTCACGGTGGAACAACATCAGCGAACATGACAGCAGTAGAGTGCCAAGTAGCCGTAAGCGGCAGCTGCAGCAGCAGGCAAGGTGGCAGAAGCCTAATGGGGTGACCCTTGGCAATCTTTATTTAACCACCTCACCAACGCATGCAATGCAGGGCACACATCCAACACACAGAGGACCCAGCTTAAGATATGGTGCACGACCATCTGCGTCTCCAACACCGATGTTTTGAATGTGTTCCGGACCCAAGACTTCTGGGTATCCAAAATGGGGCGAATGGGCCCGGGAGCTCGCTCGCACGCCATAGAGGTTTGTCCTGCCCAGCACCAGGTCATATCTGAGCGGGACCTTCAGCACAGCTGGAGGAGTCATTACAGACAAACGCATCCGGCTTTTCCCCAGAAAATGTAGGAAACGTTTGACTTTCATCAGATGAAAACAGGCATTTGGGTTCTGATGTTGTGGCCCCAATTGCCGAGGTCACCCATTAGTTCCCGGTTCTACTTCATATTCCTCTTCAAACAGAAATGGTCCTCTTGAAAACTTTTTTTTAAAATGATCATTTCTTACTGCAATTTTTATTCTCTTTTCCAAAAGTTCATTTTGCTGGTTTTGCCCGTGAGGAACTGTAAGAGACAGCAAGGTTTCATGCAACCAAACCCATTCCATTTACTCACTTTATCTTAGAAAGTTTTTCGCATTGTCAATGGTTTTGAGGTCATGTTGCTGTGAGATACAAACTATAATTTATGGTCCTTTGGAACAGAAATGTGGCTTTTAAGTGGCATTTCTCCCTCACAATTTTTAATAGTGGCTGAAAAGTCATTTTTATAATTTTTTGGGTCGTGCTGCTTTGAAATGCAGAATACTACAGGTCCTATTTGAAAAAAAAATGTTGTTTCTAACAGACATTTTTTCTTCACAATTGTCCAAAGTGGGTTCAAGGGTCATGCTTTGTGTATTTTTTTGGGGGCATTTTTTGCTGTGACATGCAGCTCTACTACAGGTTCCTATTATAAAAATATGTTGTTTCTAACAGACATTTGTTCTTCACAATTGTCAAAAGTGGCTCATGGGTCATGGTTTTGAATTTTTGGGGGGCATTTTGCTGTGACATGCAGCTCTACTACAGGTCCTATTATAAAAATATGTTGTTTCTAACAGACATTTGTTCCTCACAATTGTCAAGAGTGGCTCAAGGGTGATGGTGCTGTCAGAAACAGGAATAGGTAGACACTTGTTAATGGACACATATTGCAAAATGACTTGTTTTGCAAGATCTTTAACATAGCTATCAATCCCTGTATCGAGACAACCCATTTAATACAATTAAAAAAAGAGAAACAAAGACATGGTGGGATTCCATCCTATTTTAAAAATGTGTTTTCTAGAATTAAACTACTAAAAAACTTGCATGTACAAAATAGCTGGTAAAAAAATTCCTCTGAATTGTACAAGGGAGGTTTCAAGAAAACTTGGGCCAGATGTAGGTTATTCAGAGGACATGGGAGTATGGAGCACGGACAAGAGAACAAAGTACAGAGGGCAATTTCCTCCCAGCACGTTGAGTAAAATGAGAAAAAGAATGCCAAGAAAAAGGGCACCTGGTGGAACAGGAGCGTTAACCACCAGTATTTCCAAGTGAAGCTCAATTGGTCCGCACTCATACGGAGGGGCCCAAACGCTACCAGGGCAAGGACAGTATATGTCCAGTGAAACTAAAATGGTGGTTGAAAGACTCCTTTTCTGGCACTTTTTAAACTGGGTCATGCAGGTTTGGGGCTCATGCTGTGGCCCAGGACAGGTATAGTCAATGTCCAGTGAAACTAAAATGGTGGTTTCAAAGACTCCTTTTCTGGCACTTTTTAATCTGGGGGGCATGCAGGTTTGGGGCTCATGCTGTGGCCCATACAGGGATAGTCTATGTCAGTGAAACTAAAATGGTGGTTGAAAGACTCCTTTTTCCGGGACTTTTTAAATCTGGGGGTCATGCAGGTTTGGGGCTCATGCTGCGTTCCAGGACAGGGTATTCAAATGTCCAGTTCAAGTAAAATGATGTGGTTCAAATCATACTGCCTTCTGGCCACTTTTTAATTTGTGGGTCATGCAGGTTTAAGGGTCATGCTGTGGTGCAAGACAGGGATAGTGAATGGTCTTGTGACTTTTTTTCTGTGGCTTTTATAACCTAAGTGTGTTGCCTAAGATGTTAGCACGTATCCATTTGAAATGTTGTGGATGTTTTAAATTCCACTTCTCCAGCCCTGTTTGTGTGTAAAAATGAAGGTGTAGTTGATCTCCCATAGACTTTAATGGTCATCGATCATAATCTACCATCGACCATCGACTATCTTTTCGATGATGGTCGACTATCGACCATCGACCGATGTCGATGGCCAACGTAATCGCTCAACACTACTTAGGAGCAGTCTGTGACAAAAATAGGGACAAGAAGAGCAGTCTGTATAACAGAGTGGAGGATGGAAGACTATGATGTGAGAGATGGGGGCATGGAGAGAGGTTTATAATGCAGTGGTGCATTTGGTTCTGTTTCTGTTAGAGAGGGGGGCATAAGGAATAGTCTGTGTGAAAGTGATGAGAGCAGTCTGTGAAAGAGAGGGCATAGAGATCAGTCTGTGAAAGAAGGGAAACCATGGAGAGTAATCGGTTTTAGAGTGGGCATGGGGATCAGGGTCTGTAAGAAAAAGGCATGGGGAGCGAGCCGAAGTAGTGGCTTAAAGATGTCTTTATTTTGTTTGGGCTGGGAAAAATTAACAATATTAATATTATTTAGTCACTACAGTATATAGTAGTGGTAGTGGTTATGCAGTGCTGGTATTATCAGAGCCTTCAATAGCATTATCATTGGTAGTATTATACTTTGTATAGCGTATTTTGTTGAGTAACAGTGTGGAGGTAATATTTGACAATTGTATAGTGGTAATATGTTGTCCTATATAATGGCATTATTTGATGACTTTAAAGGTATATAAATCTTTTTGGATATGAGAGGATGACATATGCCTTTGTTCTTATGCCCCGACCTTTTAAGGCCCTAGAAAAGCCCTTGGAAGCGATAGAGATGAACACTGAACTCTGCACAATTCCTTCTGAATCAACTGAATGTGACTGTGTTATAGGCACAATATATAAACATTAGGCGTCTCACTTTTAATTTTGCCCATGGCCTCATTTCCCTAGTGCTAAATAAATAAAAAGAGTTTGTACAAATAATTCGGGTTACCTTAGCCAATTTTGGCTAAGGTAACACAAATTCTTTGTACAAACTCTTTTAATTTATTTAGCACTGAAAGAACATAAAGATATCGTGAATTATAAATACCATTTAAACAAACACTTTATTGAGAAGAAAAGTACTCTTAAATCTACTCTTACATATACTCATCAGGTTTTGGTTTGAAAAGTAATTACTAGTGAGTCTAAAAAATCTATTTGCTGGACACAAGGACATTGAAGCACCATTAATAGTATATCTCAATGTCCTTTCTGCTAATAATGTTTAAGATAGTAAGATCTGTCTTGAATTTCATGTTTGTGTGTTTTGTTTTATTGCTTTAAGGTTTTTTTGGGGGACTTTGTATCGCATATTATTCCCCACTGTCAATATCATACATTTTAATCACAAAATACAAAAAAGCATGAAGTGATTAAAAGTAAACAACTTCTCAAAAGCAATTCAAATCTTTCAAGTGCCTCTTTTGAGTAGTTACTTATGCTTATCTTACTTCTCCAGGCTGCAATGTATTTACTTCCAAACCCCTAATGCTAGAACTTTGCCAAAACATGTCTAGTTTCCATTTAACGCATTAAATGACACTGTGACCTATTCAAATTTACTTATGTACAGTTTAAGAAAGAAAAATAAACAGGTCAGCAAGAAAAGTAACAATATGTATATTGTTAATGGGTTGTTCAATGTTTTATTTTTTATTACTATCATGAAAACTTGCTTTAAAAAATGTAACAGGTTTTAAGAACCTTTTAGCTCCCTTACCACTGCTGTTTTAACCTTGATTGAATCCCCACTGATCTCCACTTCCTAGTACTTGGTTCCAACACACAGGAAATAGCCACTCAACAAATCACTGGCTACATTGGTGGGTAAGTAAGCATTATTATTATTATTATTACTATTATTATTATTATTATATTATCATAATTGACAATAAAGCTACATTAATCCTTTATCAATATGCGATGTACAGTTCCTTCAAGACGTCTGTAAGGGAGTATAGAGTGGGGTCACTTGCTGAGCCCACTCCATACAAAGCAGGTAATGGCTGATAATTATAGCCAAGACCTCCGTCTAGCAGTCGGTATTGGAGAATGCTCAGATTCTGGCATTGTAATCCCTAAGATGTCACTGCAAGCACATGGAGTGACGACCAGTTGTCATGGCAGCCTGCCAAGGGTAGTGGTAGAGCCATTTTTGTACACTTTTCCGAAACATATTACTATCGCAGAACAGTGTACAAGCATCATCATCCTCTGTAGTGGTCAGGTGTCATAAAGGGACTAAAAACACAATAAAAAAATAGACCACTTTTCCCATTTTACATAAAGAATAATAAAAAATTAAACAAAATTCTAATCATAAAAATAAACAAAGTCTGATTTATTACAAATGCAACATCATTTTTCTCATACACTGAACACCATTGAAAAAAATATAACCAATATCAAAATTGCATTTTTTGATCATTTTGCATCCCCAAAAAGTTGAAATAAAAAGTGATCAAAAAGTCACATGTATCCTAAACTTGTCCTCACTCAGATCAGAAAATAAAAAAGTTACTGGTTGCATGAAATAAAATGAATATAATCAAACAGTAAACACCACAAAACCCTAACAAATAAAAGTATGTATTTAGTGATGTAACGACCAACAGTATTAGTATGCACTGACACTGTGGATGCCAGGTATTTGGTGTGGATCCACTGTGATCACCTAAGGCAAATATGGTGTAGGTGGAGATCACACCAGGGAGTGGTCTAAGGGGCCCATGGTCTTCACTGGAGCACACCGCAAGGCCGGAACAGAATTCGCTGTGGGGAACCCCCAGGTCGCTACCCCTGATGTGGCTACCTGCGGTGACAGCTGAGGTGCAGAACAGGAAGGCTAGTTACAGGCTGAGATGACAGGATGCAGGCTGATGCAGCCGCAAGCAGATAGCAGAATCCCAGAAAGGAACAAACTGGTACAACGGCAGGATACAGCAGAAACAGGAACAGCAACCTTGACACAGCAGGGTTAACTGAAGACTGGAAACTGGTACCAGGCAGGTAGCTGACAGGCAAGATGGCAGGATACTGCAAAATCAGGAACCTAGGTAACAGACATACAGGACGGCAGGAAACAGCAGGGCTAAATGTACGCAGGACAGACAGAACAACAGGTAATACCAGGAAGGAGCAGTCAGAAGCTCATGTGGGACATTAATGAACTGACCAGGAACAGAGACAGGAAGTTCCTTATATCACAGGAGGTCGTAGGTCATTGGTTTGGAAATTGGGACACTGTCCCTTTAAATCCAGACCAGCGAGCACGCATGCACTTCCTAGGGAGCTTGTGCAGACCCAGACAGGAACAGAAAGCAGAAGCAGGAACAAGGACAGGTGAGCAGATGACAGAAAGGACACAGCTACAGGTACAGGAACTGGGGATACAAAACAGGATGCAGCAGGGACACAGCCATGTTGTTGGCCCAAAACAAGGGCAGCGACATGAACCGTGACATCATCCTTTGGAGAAGTTCTATCCACCAGCAACCCGTTGCAGAGTTTAAGTCCACATAATTTCAAAAACTCAGTAATGGTTTGGAAAATTTTTAAAAACCCTAATAGCTTAAAAAAATTTTAGGGAAAGTTCAAATGTAAAATTTGAAAACCCAAAAAATTTATTTAAAGGTTAAAGGCCACATATGTTTTTTTTTATGGTTTTTTTTTTTCCCAACATTCAGACAAAATTTTCATGAATATCCCAAACGAAAACCAAAAAAAAGGTTTAATTGCAGTCTTTGCTTTGAGGTCCAGTTTTTTCCATTTTAAAAAATTTTTAAAAATATTTACATTAATATTATTTTTTTTTTTAAAGCGCAAATAATTTTTAGGACGCATGAAAACCTTTTTTAAAGGGGGGTTTTTACAAATAAACTTTTGGGTCAAAAAAATAAATGAAAAAAAAAACCTTGACTAACAACTGTTACAGAGGAAGAGAGGACCATCCCTTTCCCCCGGGAAGGTTTAAACAATCTACAAAGGAGGTTTTGAGCCCAAAAGGGTTGAGGGGCCCATCCAAGGGTTTTTTGGATTTGGGTTTTGTATTTTTTTGGGGCGGGAGCGGGGTTTTATTGAAAAGGGGGCTTCCTAAAGAGAGACGTTTCAGGTTTCTTTCGAAACTAGAAAAGGTGGAGAAGGGGTTCTAAATATGTTTGGGGGTAAATTTTAATTTGCTAAAAGTTTTTGGGGGTGAATGCACAAGTAAATCTTGGGGGATGGCTATGTGAGATTTTTGGACAAAGGAAAAAAAAGCGAGAAGGGATGTCCTCGGGAGCAAGCAGTATGAATTGAGGTTTCGGAGGTTTAGGTGGGAGATGTAGGGAAGGGGGGACAGTTTATGGAGACCCTTTTGTTTTTTGTAAGGGTTTTTAAAATTTTAAGCTAATTTCCCTGGGGGGCAAATGGGGGGCCAGTGAAGAGATTGGCAGAGGAAAGGGGTGGATAATCTGGAAAATTTAGTTTAAAATAATTGATTAGAGAAAAGGGGAAAAAAATATGCAAGACTGGGGGGCGCGAGAAAGAAATTGCATTTTGGTCTAGGCGGGGGGGGGAAGGGGGGGGAGGGGGGGCATGGAATAAAAATTTTTTTGTACCTTTAAAAAAAAGGGGAATTAAAAATTTTTGAAAAAACTTTTTTTTTAATTTTTTTAAAGAAAGGGGAAGGGTAATGTTTTGGATTTAAGGGGGGGTTTGGGGAAGGGAACAGTAAGCAGTCAAATGTTTTTTCCCAAAGGCACCCGGACTTGGGGGGACCATGAAAGTATGGGTTTAATTGGCTTTTATAAATAGTTTCATTTGGGGAGGGGGGAAAGAGTGGGGGAAGTAGAAACTTTAAAATGAAACTCATTTTATCTTCATTTTTTATTTTTTGGAGCGGGAAAAAAAGTTTCGGGGGTTTAATGGAGGTTTAGACATTGGGGGGTATTGGAAGGCAGAGGGGTTAAAAATCGGGGCCAAGATGGGGGGACGTTGGGGTGCCCACCCAACATAAAAAAGGTTAGAAAAAAAAAAAAAAAAAAAGGGTCCGGGCTTCCCATAAAAATTACAGTTTTAATTAGTCCACATTAGAAACAGTACATAGAGCAGCACTAGACAGACATGGCCAGAAAAAAAGTGAAAAATTGTTTCTTTTTATGTTTCAGGCTGAAAGAGAGTACTTAATTATAGGCATAGCACAATACATCAATTCGATGCACATGAATATCATTTAAAAACAAAACAGAGCACCAATATACAAAAAACCCAAACACCCAATTCACAAAAACCAAAAAAATAAAATAATAAATTTCTTTTGTTTTTTTCCAGGGCCCTTTGGAAAACATGTCCCCAACATGAAGATCCAGTAGCCTCAAGGTTATTGAATTTCCTCCTCAGATCTCCCCCATGGACTGGAGTGCTAACTCTTTTGATGCTTTTGACCCTTGAGCTGGAAACATCACCAGAATGATCAGATTTCAAAATGAAAAAAGGAAAGCAGCCACACCCTTTCGAATTTCCCGTAAAGGGGTATGTCAGAAAGATGTTTACCAATACTTGGTAATTACCAAGGAAATAATAATGTTAGAATTACAATTAATATATTTATTCAAGGGTACATAATGATTAGCAAAAGAACTTACAGTAAACTTGGAAAGAAAGGAAAGAAAAATAAAAACAAAAAGTTTTCCCACGTTATGGCCCCCCCACTTGAAAGGGGACCCTTTTTTGTTTGTAACCCAAATTTTTTTTATTGGCCCCCTATTACTCAAAAATAAAATTGGAGGGAAAAAATTTTTCCCCAAAAAAACTTCTTTTCAGCTACACACTTAAAACTCATCTCAAACACTTATTTATATGCTGGATTGAGCGTAAGAAGAGGAACATACCTGGTTAGCACATACTTGGCTACGACTAAATAAATCTGGATTTTTTATGAGAAGCTGTCCAATTTTTTTTTTTTTATTTCCGGGGTTTTTTGTGGTTTTGGTTTACCACCTGTCCATGTTTCCCATACTGATAACTTTACAGCCCGGTTTCCATTTTTTTTTTTTTATTTTTTTATCAGCTTTCAAGGGGGTACGAAAACCAAAGAGATACTATGAGTTGACCCAGGCAGAGGGGCAAGGAAACAGGGGTGGAGAGGGGTGAAAAGATGCTTTAATTTTCTCATCAGTGAGGTATTTTGGGAATCCAAAAAAAGGACCGGGAAATCCATGGGTGATGAGGGATGGGGGAGGAAATTTTTTAGCAGGATGGAGTGGTTTAACATGTTAAAAGGCAGAGGACAAGTTTTAGTGCATGGAAAAATGCTAACGCGGGCGATCAGGTTCCCCACTCAAAACCCTCATATTTTAAGTGGTTTTCTGAGGGTTTCAATTTTTCCCAAGTCTGGGCCTCCAGAATCCCAAAGGCCCCCCCCCCCCCCCTCCCCACTCTCTAGCACACAAAATTTCGTACTCCCCAAATTTGGCACTTAAAAATTTTTATAGATTTACTGTCAGGGTGGCAGGGGGGCCATCCAAATTCTAAAAAACCACCCCATATTTTTTTGTCCATTGGCTTTGGGCCCTTTAAACCTATCGCTTTTTTACCCCTTTTTCCAAACCCCACAAACCCCCAAAAGACGGCAAGCTCTTGCGAGCGAGCCCTCACACCCCCCCGTTTCTCTTGTAAGTAGCTTTTTATTTGCAATGGGTGTCTTTTTTTTTTTACCTACACCTCCCCCAAATTTTTAAAGTGTTGGGGGCTATATAAATAAAGGTTACTATTATTAATAAAAGAGAAGCACAGAGAAGTGACGTGAGGCCTTTGCAGGTTTTCTAGGGATTTAAATGGGCTTTATTTAGATCGTTTTGGGGAGTGGTAGTGTCAAACCAGGGGCTGCATCGGTTTTGGGAAAAAGAGTTGGAGAGAGATGGGGGGGGACCAAATTTAAAATATTTCGTTTTTTCAGGGAGTTTTTTAGGCAAATTGGAAACAAACGAGATTGGGGCCCATTTGTTAGAAAGAGAGGGGGGGGTCAAGATATGGTTTTTTAAAGGTTTGTTGTTTTATGGGTTTTGTTTTTTAACCCCCCAAAACCCCACCTTGGGCTTTGAAGTCCGCGCCCCCCCCCCCCCCCCCCAGCCGCCGGGTGTTAGCGGCAAAACGCCGCTAAAAACCCGGGAAATTTAAAAAGCGCGGGGGGGTGGCTCCGCCCGCTGACCTGTTTAAAAACCCTCAGATACCGTGGCAAAGTGGCCCTGCACCCCATTTTGTTTCGGTCAAACGGATCAGCGCACTAAGCCGTGTTTTGGTTTTCAAAAATGGCAAAACATCCAAGTTCTTTGGGGTCCTGAAACTTTCTGTGCGAACTCCCGGACAGAGCGGATAGTCCCGCTGTAGTTAAAGTGAAGCGGGTATTTCGGGAAATTCTCCCTTTCCCTTTTTCCCGGGAAGGGGTGTATGCCATTGTGCAAAACCCAAAACGGGGGACCAGGTTTTTTGATTTGTAAAATTGCGTTTTTTTTTTTTTCACGGTTTTTTTTTTTTTTATGTGGAGTAAGAAGTAAAAATTTATATTACTAAAATTATATGTTTCCCTTAAGAGTTTTTTTTTCTTATGGACGAATAAGGGTTTTTTGGAAAGATTCCTGTACCCAAAGGGGATAACCGGTGGCCCTTAAGATATAAGCCCGGGGCCCTTATTATTGGATACAATATAGACCTAGACCCACTGGAGGGATACATTTGCTCTATTTCCTGGTGTTATATGCAGTCCCTGCAGGATTCAAAAGCATTTTTCTGTAATTCTCTATGTTTTGGTTTTCCATTGTTTGTGCCTTTTTTTTTCCCGGGAAACCCAAAACAAAAATACCTTTTAAAAAAGCAAAAAAAGTGTTTGAAAACCCGTCTAAACCATTTCCAATTCAAAAAATGAAAAAAACAATGCTGAAAAAAAATCCTTTATCTACCCAAACAAAAAAATAAATTAAATAAATTAATTTGGGAAAAAAAAAGTTTATTTTAAGGGGGCTATTTTTAAATTTTTTTTTTTTTTTATCTGTCAGGGTTTTTCTTTTTTATTTGGGAAAACCATTATGCAGAAGATTCTGAAACTGAAAAAGATAGCAGGTAGTCATAAAAAACAAAAATTTTACCTTAAAAATACCTTTATTTAACCCCTTTTAAAACTTTTTTCCCCTAAAGCTTTAATTTAATTGTTCTTGTTTTTTAGTTAGCAAAGCCGAATGTATTCAGAATCACATTCCCTATGGACAGATTGTCATGGTTAGAAGGAATAATTCACTGTAGATCAAATCCCGTTTCAAAATGGGAAAATATATGACAGATTGTTCCAGTGAGGGTACAAAAAATAAGGGTGTTAAAACTTTTTTAAAACCACAAAATCTAGATAGAAAACTTTTATAGACAAATAAAAACAGGTTGATAAATAATTTATTGCACTTCAATATTTCCCTGTGGAAGAACTAATTAAAACAATCTACTCATTGAAATTTTTTTAAAAGCTGACCTTTAGGCTAAGAAAATTCAGGGGCCCTTACTGATTTTTAAAAGGGATGTCAAAATTGATAATATATATTTCACAGGAATAAAATACGATAAAGAAAGAGGAGCCAATTTATATTTTTTAAAGCCAAATAAACAAAGCAAGTTATTCTATTGAAATTTTCAGTACTTGGATTTATTCAGTGGTGGAAATGTTACAGAAATCTGCACCATGACTGCACCGCAAATAAACTCTGAAAACTCTAGGTAGAAGTGATTATATAGAGAGAAACCAAAAAAGGGACTGGAACCCATCTCAGGAACAGACCCCTGGAAATTACAGAGCAGACTGGAAAGCCAGCTGCACTTGCGCGTGGCTCTCCATTTTGTTCTATGGGAGCACCGAGTATAGCTGAGTGACACTTATCAGACTTAATGGCATATGATAGCGATTTGCCATCAAAGTCTATGGTGGCAAAACTGCTTTAACTCCTTCCTGATATTTGATGTACACTTGCGTCATAGTCAGGTAGCGGTTAACGCAAAATGACGTACATTTACATAATGAGAATCATGTAGGCTCTGCTTGGAGCATGGAATCATCTGTATATTACTGCTGGCTCCATGTCTTGTGGCCATGACCTGAGTGGTCGTGGTCGATTAACACCTTGGATGCCATGGCCAGTGTGCTATTTAACTCAACCACAAGCATCAGAGTTGGAGGAGCACCTACTGGATTTTGGGGTCTCATTTTCATTAGGCTATTTTTTAAGCACCATTTCTGCTTTGCAGACACCTTAAGGTGGGAACTTCGCCCCTTATGGAATATATCCATGGGTGTGGTGTGTATATGGACCCCACAGGTGTTTCTTAAATCATTTTAGTGTTAGGCCATGTTCCCACAGCTTTTAAAAAATTGGCCGTATTTCGGGCCGTAAAATTAAAGCGCCGAAGTGCGCAAATTACGGGCTGAAAACGGCCCATTCATTACGGTAATCCACAGTTCTCATAGAGAACTATGGATTACGTCTCCTCTCTTTGCTCGGTGAATCTGCCGGGCGGGGAGATAAGTGACATGTGAATTACCAGCGGCGTATACGCGCCGCTGGTAATGCAAGTCTATGGGCCGGCGAAGTGCCGGCTCCCCGCTCACTCTCCCGCCCCGCCCCCGTCCACACGGCGTAATTGCGGGGCGTAATTACGTCCCGCAGTTAAGCCGTGTGAACATAGCCTTAGGGTGTGAAAATGAAAAAAAAAAATTGTTTCCAACAGTCTGCAGTTTTAGCAGAAAATGTTTCATTTTCACAATAAATCCTGGAAAATCAAAGCATCTGAAAATTTGTTATGCAATTTATCCCAAGTTCAGCAATACCACATATGTGGTGAAACGTTTTTTCAGACCATTGTGGGATTAAAAAGGCAGGGGGGTACTATTTGGTTTTTGGGAAATGCGATTTTGGTGGTGCCTGTCGCTTTGCACAACCCCCAAAGTTTTTAAAACAGGTGAAATTTCCCCGAAAGCCCCCCTATTTTGATTCAACACGCTCGGAAATTCATCTAGGGGGTATTGACATTTTGGGGCCAGAGGTGTTTCACAACTTTTTTAGATTGGGGGAAAGAAAATGAGGAAAAAAACACAGTTCCATTAGTTTTTTGGATTTAATTTTTACAGCATTTGCCGTGCAGTATAAATGACAGGATAACTTTAATATGCGATTTGGTACAATTAAAATTTTATAGATTTTATATCACTCTTTATGTTTTACTTCTTTTAGACAATAGAAATGTGTTGTACAAAATTGTGTTTTTATGTCATAATAGTCTGACAGCCATAACGTTTAGATTTTTCAGTATACAAAGCTTTATAAGGAATTTTCTTTTGCAGGATGAGTTGTCATTTTTATTGGTACTATTTTGGTGGGGACAAGACTTTTTGATCGCCTTTTTAAACGTTTTTGAGAGGCAGGGGGAAAAAATCTCAATCCAGTAGTTTTTTTTTTAACAGTGCCACCGTGCAGTTGGACATGTTGTTTTAGTCCATGGGTCAAAACGATTATGGAGATACCCAAATTATATAGTTTTGTGTATGTTGTAGCTCTTTGATTTCATTGTTTTCATTGCATAAAATTAGGGCTTTTTATGGTTTCATTGCCACCAATTTGAGTTTAAAATATTCTTGATCACTTTTTTTTCCCCTTTTATTGCTGCGGATAACAAAACTTGCAATTTTAACTTTTTTTTACAGCATTCATTGTGCGGGATTAGTGTATGCTATTCCTTTCCATGTGCACCCTTGCTTACGTTTTTTTCAAATATTTTTTGGATGTCACACCCAACCCCGTTTTGTATCACTTTGCTCCGGTACCCTCACGGCACTGCAGGGTGTAGTAATGCCACAGGCAAACCGGAAGCCTTTGTTAGGCTTCCAGGTTGCTAGGGAGAGCATCAACAACTCACAATGGGGTGGAGTGAATGCAGACTCCCTTTGTCTTCCCCTTAGATGCTGCGTTAATCGACCGCGCCAGAGTGAGCTCCAGTTTGGGTGACAGCTGAAAACAACGTTTTTTTCCTGCTCAGATTGTGCAGTCACAAAGCCCCATACATCAATTTGGGGAACCCCCCTTCTCCTAATGTATAGGTACGTAAAAATTTGGAAAATTTTTTAAGCACTTTTCAGGGAAAAAACAATCTCTAAATCCATGGTGGGTTTAAAGGGGTATAAAAAAGTTTTAAAAAAAACACACACATTTTAAAAAATGTGGCATTTTTCGGGAAATAAAAAAACTGGTTGGCCCTTTAAAGGGGGTTAAACAAGGATTTCAGATAAACTAGAATGGTGGTCTATCTTTAGAACCCACACTGATAAAAGAAGTGTTGTGTACATATGTAGTTATACTGAAACTAAGTTTTATTTTAAGTACCACAACTAGAGCACGCAGCATTAAAACGAAGTCACAGTGTGCACTAAAAAGCCAATTTTTAGTTATACTTTCTGGACAGACTTGCATAAAATCTCTCAATATGTTGAAATAATATTATGCACTAGGTATGTGACACAATAATGAGATAAGAGTTTTCCAACATATGTCCAATAATTTTTTTTAGAAAATTAAACAATCATTTGTTTATCATAAATGCATACATTATATCAGCATAAAGTTATACTGTTCATATTAGGTAAATTATTTGTGGATCTGTGTTCAAAAAGAAACAAAATTACATATGTAATTCTCTTACAATGTAAAATCAATGTACATTTTACTGCTATAAATGTCAACCTTTAAAAGCATTGTGTAAGCTGTTGTGGATTCTCATTGTTCAATTTCGATTTAAATAAAACCAAATAAGGGGTTTAAAGGGAAAATCTCACCTCAGACCCCACAACAGAGTTTATAGATTTTTAAAATGGATTTCTGGCCATGGCCCCTACAATTGCAAAGCAGGTACGGTATCTCCCAAAAGTGAGTACACACCTCACATTTTTGTATTGTATTAAAGTTGAAACCAGAAGCTGACAAATACGATAAAAAAAGACACATATGCTTTTTTTCTCACTATCTGACAGAAATCAGAATAAAACCCTTTTTTTCCCCTTTTTAAAGGGCTATTGATTAACCCAAAAATTATTTATTTTTGCCAAATGTCAGAATGATGAGAGACAGATTTTTAAAGGCATTGTTATTACTCTTATTACTTTACACTAGGATTACTATGCCTTTAAACAACTTGGGACAGCCCAAAATTAATTTATTCTTTGGGAACTTTGATTCCCTTTTTCTGGGTTTTCTGGCAACATCTGATTAATTAAACACGTTGTGGATTTTTTTTCTTTAATGACATCAGAAACACATGCTCCTGGGGTAACTCATGGGAAAGTCTAAAGAAAACAGCCAAGATATCAGGAAGAGATTTGTGGATTGCACAAGGCGGATCATCTGGGGCAATTTCCCAAAAACCTGAAAATGCCTGTTTCCCCTTTTCAAACAATTTTATGCAAGTACAAACAAATGGGGTGTCCATATCAAACCCCCCAGAGACAACTGGTTCGGTGTCTCAGAGATAAACGTACTTTGGTCTGGAATTACATACACCCCGAACAAAAGCAAAAACCTTGTGAAGATGCTGGGGAAACTATTTTTACTGTCATTATTCCAGTAAAAAGGCCCTGTATCAACATGGGCTAAAGGGCCACTCTGCCGGAAGAAGCCTTATTTCCCAAATGAAACATTAGAAATGGATCATGTTGAAAAATGCCACATAACAAAGACCCACATTTTTGGAACATGTTAGAAGCCTGGGGAACACCATCCCAACTGTAAACAGGGCATGGGCATCATTTTGGGGGGTTTGTTTTGCTGCAAAATGACTGGTGCATTTTCAAAAATTGATGCATAGGGGAAAGAAGATTATTGGAAAATGAAGCAACCTCTCAAGACACAGCCGGGAATTTTTAAAGCTTGAGGGAAAAGGGTCTTCCAAAGGGAAATGACCCGAAGCATATTCCCTAACTGGTTAGAAAGTGGCTTAAGGATAACCAATCAATGTTTTGGATTGGCCATCACAAAACCCCTTGGAAATTAGGCAAAAACCGAAAAGGCAGGTTGAGCAAGGCTCCCCAAGCAGGCTAGTTTAATCAATTCTGCAGGGGAATGGGCCCAAAATTTTTACCCCTATTTGAGAACTTGTGGAAGGGGTATCCAAATGTTTACCAATCATACTGTTTTTAAAGGAATGCTACCAATACTAATGAAAAAGTATGTAACTTTTGACTTGGCAGAAAATAAAAAAAATGCCCCAAATAATGATCACTCCCTCATTCTGGCATTTGGGAAATATAAATAATTTTGGTAATCCAATTGACCTAAAAAGGGAAGATTTATTTGTTTCATAAGATAGGAAAAAACATGCATATGTGTTTCTTTATATAGTGTATGTAAACTTCTGGTTTCAACTGTATATCTTTTCATGGGACAACACTGAAGATATGACACTTTGACACATTGTAAAGTATTCAGTACACAGCTTGTATAACAATGTAAATTTGGTTTGCTCTCAAAATAACTCAACACACAGTCATCAATGTCAAAACCGCTGGCAACAAAAGTGAGTACACACCTAAGTGAAAATGGAAAAATCTTGCTCAAAGTGTCAATATTTTGTGTGGCCACCATTATTTTCCAGCACTGCCTAAACTGTCTTTGACATGGAGCTTCAAAGGTTGCCGCTGGAATCCTCTTCCACTCCTCCATGATGACATCACAGAGCTGATAGATGTTATAGACCTTGCATTCCTCCACCTCCCATTTAAAGATGCCCCATAGATGCTGGAATGTTGCCTTCCCACCCAGTTTCTGAAGGGTGGGGTTCATGCTGTGCTTCAGTATGTGACAGAACATGTTGGCATTCATGGTTCCCAATGAATGGTAGCTTCCCACAGCCGGCAGCACTCACGCAGTCCCAAACCATGACATTCTTACCACCATGCTTGATTGTAGGCAAGACACAAGTGCCTTTCTACTCCTCACCTGGTTACCGCCACACACGATTGAGACCAGCTGAACCAAATAAGAGTAGCTTGGTCTCATCAGACCACAAGACATGGTTCCAGTAATCCATGTTCTTAGTCTGTTTGTCTTCAGAAAACTGTGTTGTGGGCTTTTGTGCATCATCTTCAGAAGAGGCTTCCTCCTGGGATGACAGACATGCAAACCAATATGATGCACATGTAGCGTATGGTCTTAGCACTGACAGACTGACCCCCCATCTATTTAACCTTAGTAGCAATGCTGGCAGCACTCATATATTTTTTGAAAAGACAATATCTGTATATAGCACTGAGCACATGCATTAGCTTCTTTGGTTGACCATGGCGAGGATTGTTCTGAGTGGTATCTGTCTTGTTATATTGCTGTATGGTTTGGCCACCACGCTGCAGCTCAGTTTCAGTGTGTTGGCAATGAATAGCTTAGGCCCTTGTTTTGTAGAGCAACAATTATTTTTTTTAGGTTCTCAGAGAGATCTTTGCCATGAGGTGCCTTGTTGATCTTCCAGTGATCAGTATGAGAGAGTGTGAGAACGATAACACAAACTTTAACACACCTGCTCCCCATTCATACCTGAGACCTTGTAACATAATGAGTCACTTGACAACTTGAGCTTAATTTGTGCATTTTTACTTAAGGGTGTACTCACTTTTGTTGCCAGTGGTTTAGACATTGATGGCGGTGTTTTGAGTTATTTTAAAGGCACACCAGAATTACAGTGGTAAATAAGCTATACACTGACTACTTTACATTGTATCAAAGTGTCATATCTTCGGTGTTATCCCATGAAAATATATAATACAATAATTAC
>JAODAL010014021.1:0-88967 GCA_025379985.1 Phyllomedusa bahiana
GCTTTGGGGGTATAGGCGGGGTAAAAGGGTGGTAAGGCTGGGGAAATAGGCGGGGTTAGCAGGTATGGGTGTATAGGTAGGGTATGGGCTAGGTATAGGCAGGTTAGGCTTTATAGACTGGTATAGGCGGGTAAGGCGGGGTATAGGTGGTATGGGTAGGGAATAGGGAAGGTATAGGCTATAATGGCGGGGAATAGGCGGGTATGGCTAAAAGGGCTGAAAGTGGTATAGGGTCTGGTAAAGGCAGTATAGGCTGGGTAAGGCGGGTAATAGGCGGGGGTTTTGGGGAAAAGGTGGTATAGCGGAAAACGGTAATAGGCAGTATAGGCTAGGATAGGAGGTAAAAGGCTAGGTATAGGCGGGATGGCAGGTAAGGCTGGGGAAAAGCCAGGAAATAAAAAAACAAACAAAAAAACACCTACTCCCTCGCCGCTCCGCCCCCTTTTCCTGTCTGGCCCTCCGGCGCCTGTCTTCTCGGCACAGGCGGGTGATGTCATCAGGCCGCGCACGCAGCGTTCTAGCACTTTCTGTCTGTGTAAACTGCTGAGCGGATTTTCTGTTAAAGTCTATGAGGATGGTTGCTTGTCGGTTTTCAGGCAGTTTCCAAATCTGCAAACTGGTTGAAATTCCAACAAAAAAACTGTATTTAGAATACAGTTCAGTCCCAGCCCTTTAAATTGAAAATGACATTGAACAGGAGATGTAATCTATAGTCTTAGAGCCCAGGTTCAAAGTAAACACTCAGAAGTAATTAATCTTCTTTTTTGTTAGGCCCTTTACACGGCTTTTCTCCCGGATTGGCCCGATGGCGCCGGTTTTGCGCTTCAGACGGCGCCAATCCGCAGCGCAATTCGGTAACCCCCTGTTCTCTTTTGGAACATGGAATCCGTCCCCTCCCCGCTCGGGAATCCCCGCGGGGGGAAGAAAGTGACAGCACATTATTTACGGCGCGGAAAGCAACGTAAAAAATGCATTGTCTTGGGGCCCGGGAGCGGCGCCCCCGCCGCCTCCCCCCCCGCCCCTCCCGCCCCTTTTTCAGGCGGATTTTGCGCCAATCGGCGCACAAATCGTCGGGAATAGCCTGTGAACAACTTAAATCAATCAAAAGAGGAATGTATTTGGAAAAAGTCTCTATTTAATATTCTCAACATGTTGAAAGCTAATATTTATAGTGAGACAACCCCTTTATCGGCCGATGCAGGAACATGAAAAAAAAAACCTGAACGACTTCAACATTACTTGGGTTTTTCCATTATCAAATTTTGAAACTTACATGTTTGGATAAAGCTGCCTTTATATTTTATCCCCAGTAAGATTTTAAAAGGGCTCCATTTTAGGGCTACCTTAAGTATCCATGATGAAGATCCCCTGAGGGAAACCCCCGCGACAAGGGGGGAAACGCGTCGGATTCATTGACTTGGTGTTCCTCTGAGAATATAATATGAGCAGCTAAGTATATATTTATTATCTGTATAGTATTCCTAATTTTTTCGGTCTTATCTAGGGAAAGGGTGTCAATAGGGTGAGCCTCCAGTAGATGGGGCTGTCCCTTTCGGGACGAACACTCCATCCTTGTTATTAGAATAGGGTAAGGTATATCCAATAGTTTGATGGTGTTTATTGTTGTTGAAATCCTTATCTATTGAAAAATTGCCAAAGACTGCCTGGTATATGTGAATAAATCTTGCATCGTTTTTGATTTTGATAAGAATACTAGTATAACCATTATGAGAAATATTTTGGAATGTATGTTACCCTATGAGGATAGTGTCCTGTGTATTGGATATTTGGATTTTAGACATGTTAAGTAGCTAATGTTAGAGTAATCTGTGATTTGCGGATACAAACTGCTATGTCTCTGCAACGCAGCCTCATTGTGTGTCCTCACCCTTATAACTGAAATGCTTTGAATATATAATAGTTATTTAAAAGGAATGTCACCGTTTTTTGTTTTTTTTTTGCTATTTAAAACAAGATACTGATCCATATTCTTTTCTTCTTAGCTGTTATTATTTTGTGATTATAGATTTCTCAGTTCTGTTGTCTGTAAAGGATTATGGAGGCAGCCTTCTTGCTTGGGCTACTTTTAACAGCATTTAGAGAGATGCTTTACAGCAGCTTCATGGACATAGGAGCCTGTAAACAGGAGCGGATCCATTGACTTCTATAGGAGAGTTTTCTAGGCATGCTTTGTGACCCAGGAAAAAGTCAGTGTGCAGGGAGGGGAAGAGAACTGTGACTATCTGCTGTTGTTAAAGGGGTTTTGCTTGCTACAAAGATCATATCTGTAATGATGGGTCAGTAAAAATAAGCACTTTTGCAATTTGTTTTGTATGACCCAAATCATTTAGTATAGCAGCTATTAGCTAATCTGTAAGTGTCTAGAGCTAGATCTGAAGCATGGGGTCTGGACACACCCCATTTGCTGTAATTAACTGCCTGATATTTAGTTCAGCCCTTGTTGGGATACGCCCCCTGTGCCTTCCTGCACTCTCTTCTTTCTGAGCTGTGTAAAAATGAACCTGGCTCCCCCAGCTTTCTGTGCGGGCTGTGTCTGTATAATAAAGGCTGCCTGAGCTCTCTATGCTTCTCTCCCAGTGTCATCTCTATGTGAAGGATCTGGACAAATATTGAGTCTCTAGCTGCCAGATTCACTCTCCCACCCATATAACACAGCCTTATACACTCTGCTTCCCCTCTACCTCCTGCCTGATAACAGAGGGGGAGGGGGGTGGGAGCAGAGTGATTCTGACATTTGTTTCATCATTTCAGGCTGCATATATAACCGTTTACACCAATACAGGTGTTCTGGTTACAAGGAGCCTGGAAGTGACAGGTCTGCAGGCATGAGAACCGACCACTGCAGGAGGTCTGCAGAGTTGTCACTATAGCGTCTAAGGGGTTAAATAGCATAGAATGAACCCAGCTTCATTCCATGCTGCTACCGGCGGGTGTCAGTTGCAATTAGCAGCTGGCACCTGCTGCCTGTGTACTGGGATAACAACGCGATCCCGCTACAAAGACCCTTGCCGAAACTGGGATGTAAGTTTAACAGAAAAACACAAGTTACATAATAGGTCATTTTCTGACACATTCCCTTTAAGTCAAGGTACACAGCATGTTAATGATGTGTACGCCAGGAAAGCTTCTGACAAATACACTAAACATATTCAGAGGATTAAATGTCCGGACGTTGGCTAACAGCGTGTCCTTTTGGCCTCTGCTTAGCAGGTTTACGCCTGTGTATCATAAAAAAAAGTATGGACTTACATTACACCAGAGTGAAAAGGCTTCTTCAGCCTCATTCACATCATGTTTTCACCCTGTTTGTGGTATCTGTAAGGATATAAATAAAAATATAGCCTTACAAACACCGCACCAGAGCCATTGACTTCTAAGAGACAAACGCAGTCCTAATTGTGGCCATCCACGCGATTGTGTCCAGTGCAGAAACCAGGGCCGTTCCTACGTAAGGGTGAGGCAGGCAGTCATCCGGGGCGCTGCAGTGATGCTCTTAAGGGGGGTCTGCAGCGATGGTCACCAGTGGGGGGAACCGCCCGCCTCAGCTGTCCGGCAATTACTATCTCTCTCTGCCATTTTAAAACCGTGCAACTGTTTGTACAGGAAGAAGGCAGGACGGTTCATTACTGTCCTTGCCTTCTTCATTGTATGTACAGCGCTCAGTGAGTGCTGTATATACACATCAGCATCACAGGGTCACAACTCCTACAATGCAGGGTCTCCTAGGACAGAAGTCTAGGCTGCCGGCCCAAGAGATCACCGGAAACAGTGTGCCGGCGTAAGCATCGTAATGACATCACACAGCTTACGCTGTTCACCAGCTCTTGGAGCTAGCGGCTCACACCATGGAGAGGTGAGTACCTTTTTTATTTTCTTTTTCTACCTAAAGGAGGCAAATAATTGTAGCTACAGCAAGCATATAATCCTACCTACTGGGGGCATATACCTACCTACTGGGGGCAATTCATTTTTCCTACAGGGGACATATACTTTCCTACTGGGGGAATATAATTCTACCTTATGGGGACATATACCTACCTACCTACTGGGGGCAAATAATTCTACCTACAGAGGGGCATATTTTACCTAGAGGGGCCCTATATATCTACCTACAGGGGGCTTATATATCTACCTACCAACTAAGGTCTTACATACATACCTACTGGGTGGCCTCTATACCTACCTACTGACTGGGGAGTCTATATTCCTACATATAAGGGCCCTATATACCTACCCTACTCATCTATCCACCAACTCTCTCCTTGACCCACTGCAATCTGGCTTCCGACCCCACCATTCTACAGAAACCGCCCTAACCAAAGTCACCAACGACCTAGCAACTGCCAAAGCCTCACGCCACTAATCTGTGCTTCTCCTCCTAAACCTGTCCTCCGCCTTTGACACTGTCGACCACTCACTCCTCATACAAATCCTCTCCTCCCTCGACATCACGGACTTGGCCATTTCCTGGATATCCTCCTACCTCACTGATCGGGCATTCAGCGTTTCTCACTCACGCACCACCTCCTCCCCTTGCCCACTCTCTGTTGGAGTCCCCCAGGGGTCTGTCCTGGGCCCACTACTCTTTTCTATCTACACTCTTGGTCTGGGTCAACTAATAGCATCGCACGGCTTTCAATACCATCTATATTCTGATGATACCCAACTCTACATCTCGGGCCCAGATATTACCTTTCTACTCTCCCGGATCCCTGTCTGTCTTTCGTCCATATCCTCCTTCTTCTCCTCACGTCTCCTGAAGCTAAACGTGGAGAAAACTGAATTCATCATCTTTCCACCGCCCCACTCCATCCCTCCCTCTGATCTCTCTATCACAGTCAATGGCTACAGTCTCTCACCAGCTCCACAAGTCCGCGGCCTTGGTTTAACCCTTGACTCCAATCTGTCCTTCAAACCGCACATCCAAACCCTCACCTCTGCCTGCCGCCTCCACCTGAAAAATATCTCTCGCATCCGCTCATTCCTTAACTTCGAATGAACAAAAATGCTGGTCCATGCCCTCGTCATCTCATGCCTAGACTATTGCAACATCCTTCTCTGTGGCCTCCCAGCTAGCACCCTCGCTCCCCTCCAATCCATCCTCAACTCTGCTGCCCGTCTTATCCACCTCTCTCCTCAATACTCATCTGCCTCTCCACTCTGCCAATCCCTTCACTGGCTCCCCATTGCCCAGCGAATCCAGTTCAAATTAGTAACCTTGACCTACAAGGCTCTCCATAACCTCTCCCCTCCATACATATCTGCCTTAATCTACAGATATCTCCCCTCACGCAATCTCCGCTCCTCACAGGACCTTCTTCTCTGCTCTCCCCGTGTCAACTCCTCACATAACCGTCTCCAAGACTTCGCCCGTGCTTCCCCCATACTCTGGAACTCACTGGCCCAACACCTCAGACTCTCCCCCACTCTCACCAGCCTCAAAAGCAACCTGAAAACCCATCTCTTCAGGATTGCCTATAACCTACAATAACTCTGCTGCCCCTACACCCCCCACAACCATGTCTGCCCCTCACCTTCTGTCTCGTCCCACCGTCCATTTAGAGTGTAAGCCCTCACGGGCAGGTTCCTCTCTCCTTCTGTTCCAGTTGTTAGTTATTAATTTGTCACCTTTGTACTTGTTTGGCCTATGTTATGTATGAAACCTGAATGTACAGCGCTCTGGAACCAAGGGCACTCAAAAATAAACAATAATAATAATAATACCCACCTACCTACAGGGGGTCTATATAACTAAATACTAGGGACTTATAAGTCCCTAAATAGGTAGGTATCTATGTCCCCTATTAAATAGATTAGTTATATAGTCCCCACTCCAATATGTAGGATTATAAGTCTACCAACTTACATACTATATTGGGGGATTTAACTAAGTCCTATATGGGAAAACAAAACAAGACTAAAACTTGGTACACAAATGGAGCCCAATAGCCATTTGGGGGAACATTTAATATTAGAGGCACAGGGGTCATTATTACCATTAGAGGCGCTATAGATTGGGGGTTTGTGCAGAGATAGTAATTGGTAGGGAAGTGTTGGAAAAGTTGGGAGTCTAAGATGTTGTTTTTGTAAATTCTACAGTGAAGAGTCGTGGTCGGGAGAAGTCGCCATTGTGGTCTGGGCTGGATGAAGAAGAAAAAGGGAAAGAAAATAACTCTTAAAATCAAAGAACAACTCTTCAGAAATGTCTCCTTTGAGTCACTGGATGTAACTTTACTTTAATCACTTCTATGTGCGCAGAGCACCTGTGTACAATTGGTATCTACCACTGTATGGTCACTGTATGCCGGTAATATTGGTTGTAGTATAATGGTTATATTCAGTAATGGTATGTTGTATTATCCAGTCACTGTGTGGTGGTGATATGTGGTCATGATGTGGCGGTACCATTTGGTCACTTTGTGGTGATTATGTATGGTTTTAGTGGGATTATTGTCCTTGGGATTCTGGTTTCGTGTTATTTGGTAATTGTCTTATGTTTTACGTAGAACATTTTGCTACAGCTGTTTGTATATTCAGGCACTGGTTGATGCTGATACATATTAAGGGTGGGGTGAGAAATTTCTTCACCAATGCCTGAGAGCGATTTAGCCGAGGATCGGCCCTAGAAGAAACCAGACATGTTCGCTAATCAGGACTACATATGCCCCGTAGAAGTCAATGGCGATATCTGTCGGGATACATTTTAATTCCATTTTTATGGTATCCCAACGGATTCCACTAACAAGGGTTACGGGGAAATATGATGTGAATAAGCCCTTAACAAGATATTGACTTGATATAGTCGCCTTTTATTCATTTTTATAGCCTCTCTCTGCCTGTGCAATAGTGGTAATGGGCCAGAGTAACACTGACCCTGCGGTTTTGTGTGTGCGCGCACTGCGCTGTGTACGAGACGCTCCCTGCTCGTCACCTGTATCAGGTAAGTCAAATAAACGCCCACTGTCGTGTAATCAGCCAATCACCGCATTCCTCTGACGCGTCGCAGCCAATCAGCTGCTTCCCTGAAAGTGTTGACACTTTATGTGCCAGGCGTGACAAGATGGCGCCGCGGGAGCTGTGGCGGTCCGGCTCTGAGTCCGGAGGGGCTGCGGGGGCGGCGGCTATAGCGGAGCAGTATGCTGGAGCGCTGCTCCTAAGACTCGCCAGGGAACAGCCCGGTGGGACCGACGCCGAGCAACAGGTGAATGCGCTGGTGGCGGCAGGAGGCTCATTAACCCCTCACACTCCGAGCTCCTGCGCTTACAGAGCTCTGCTCTCACGTTCTCCTCTGTGACACATGTTGGTTGTTATTGCTGAGCAGTCTATGTCCTCCACGTACAGAGCCGCCTCGGGCTGCCCTGTGCCAGCTTCTCCCATTACAGCGGCTCCTGCTGATGACTGAGGGCGCTGTGCCATCTGGGCTTCACATGACAGTACTTTCTTAAGTTGTGACTCTAAAACCAACTGCTTCTTTCCACACATTAGGACGTTTCTGAAAGGCAGAACCCTGAAGGGTGTTATAGATCCGAGGATTGGGGGGTTATTATTGTATGTATTTTAGAGTGGTGATAGAAAATCATTGATTGGTGACAAAATGTGCCAAGCAGCCTGCCCTATAGTGATCTATAAGGACCTGTGCCAAGCAGCCTGCCCTATAGTGATCTATAAGGACCTGTGCCAAGCAGCCTGCCCTATAAGGACCTGTGCCAAGCAGCCTGCCCTATAAGGACCTGTGCCAAGCAGTCTGCCCTGTAAGGACCTGTGCCAAGCAGCCTGCCCTATAAGGACCTGTGCCAAGCAGCCTGCCCTATAGTGATCTATAAGGACCTGTGCCAAGCAGCCTGCCCTATAGTGATCTATAAGGCCCTCTGCCAAGCAGCCTGCCCTATAGTGATCTATAAGGACCTGTGCCAAGCAGTCTGCCCTATAAGGACCTGTGCCAAGCAGTCTGCCCTATAAGGACCTGTGCCAAGCAGTCTGCCCTATAGGGATCTATAAGGACCTGTGCCAAGCAGCCTGCCCTATAGTGATCTATAAGGGCCTGTGCCAGGCAGCCTGCCCTATAGTGATCTATAAGGGCCTGTGCCAGGCAGCCTGCCCTATAGTGATCTATAAGGGCCTGTGCCAAGCAGCCTGCCCTATAGTGACCCATAAGGGCCTGTGCCAAGCAGCCTGCCCTATAGTGACCCATAAGGGCCTGTGCCAAGCAGCCTGCCCTATAGTGACCCATAAGGGCCTGTGCCAAGCAGCCTGCCCTATAGTGACCCATAAGGGCCTGTGCCAGGCAGCCTGCCCTATAGTGACCCATAAGGACCCCAGTGCCAAGCGGCCTGCCCTGTAGTGGTGATCTATAAGGATCAGCAGTCTGCCCTGTAGCCACCTATAAGGACCTGTGCCAAGGGGTCTGCCCTATAGCGACCCGTGAGGACCCGTGCCAAGCTGTTTGCTTTATAGCGAGCTATGCGGCCCAGTGCTAAGCGGTCTGCCCTGTGATGACAACTATGCACTTGTGGTGGGCAGTGTGGGCCCTAACTACGCATCTGGACCTGTGGCAGGCGTTTGTTTGATAGCGACCATAATTAGAAAAACATGTTCGCTTTCTTCCAACTACTGCTCCACGTTCTTCAGAGGTTCTCTCTAGTACTGCAGCTCGGCCCAATTTATTTCAGGAAGGCTAAACTGCAATGTCAGCTGTAACCCATGGACAGGTGTAGCGCTATTTTGTAGTAGAAAGCAGCGCGTCAAATTCTGAACCCAAAACCTCTGTGTCCGCTGAGTATTTGAACAGTAATTTACACAAAAATCTGAATTTTTTTTAACTATTTGTTTTTTTGCTGCAGTTTCAGGATTTGGCTTTCCAATCTATTTTTGCAATAGAGAGAACTGGGCAAAACCCGCCCGCGCACAAAGCTTCTGGTTGTTTTTTATGCCATCCCATAGACTTCGAAGGAAAATACGGCCGATTAATATGTATCGGGTTTATTGAAAAATTAGTTTTGAAATCCGAGCTGTGTAGACTGCAACTCAAATTATTCAATTGAGGTCTATGGAGATGTTCTTGCAGTCTTTTTTTTTTTTTTTTTTTTTTTTTTTTTTTGTTCTGAAAATCCGTATCTGCATCAAAAACCGACTGTAATTCAATGTCCTGTAGACATACACACAGCAGACATCATAGCAGCTAGTCTCCACCCACTAAAGATGGAGCCTGCAGATGGGAAAGCTTCTTGGTACAAGTTAAGCGATGGCTAGTCATGGTGCCACTCCTATATACACACATGACACTCTATCGTTACCTGATGGTATAGGTATGCTTTACATAAGGAAAATGTAGACCCTAAATGTGCTCCTACAGGCTCTGTTCAGTCAGTTGAAATCCATTGCGTGTCTCTGGTAGAAATCTTTCTGTTCTTGTTGAACGGGGTTCATCCACGTCGTGTTTTTTTGACAGTTTCCACACAAACTGTGTGAAACAAATGACCTGTCGCTAATTTCTTGTGGACTTGTCAGGGAATTTTCTGCGCTCTGGATTGCAAAATCCACATTGGTGAAATCTACAGTGCACAAGGTACGTCAATGCTTCCTACTAAAGGAAATCTGTCACCAATATTTTTTTTTTTTTTTTTTTTTTTTTTTTTTTTAACTTGTTAAATCAAGCCCCTGATCCATATTCTTTTCCTCTTAGTCGTTTTTATTTCCTGATTGTAGATTTCTCAGTTTGGCTGTCTATATATGATTTTGGGGAAGACATTCTTGCTTGCACTGCTTTAACAGCAGTCAGAGAGATACTTTACAGCAGCTTCATGCCCATAGGATTCTTGACAGTTTCTGTCCCATAGACTTGTATAGCAGAGTTTTCACTGTGAAGGGAGGGGAGAGGTGGAGCTGTGACATCTCCTCTTGTGACTGGTGGATTCTGTGTTATCTGTACACATTGGTGTCTCCTTTCAGTTTGACCCTGCTTGTGCTGATAATGAGCAGACAATGCTGAAAAGCTCTCTAAACAGGACAGGAATTGTCAGATGATTATAAGGCCTAGTGGCCAAAGTGAAAACTGCAGGACTTAGGAATTATTTTAAAAAAATACTGAAAGTGATCTGGAAAATTAAAAAAAACATAACGAAAAATTCCTAAAATGTGTTTAACATAAAAATGAGTTAAACAATAAGTCATTTTCTGACACATTCCCTTTAAAGATGTTGTCTATCTCAGTAGAAAATCTTCGGGTACTTCCACGTGACAAGGTCAAAATACTCATTGGAATTAAAATCCTATTTATTTATAGTCCCATTCATCTCTAGGGGATTTGGACGCAGATCTGACACAAATGTTTGGGACGGGTTTTTTTCAAGTAAAAGAACATATTCAATAATATGCAGATAAGTTTTTAGAAAAAATGGTGCATTTGAAATCAGCTTCAAGAAAATTAGTCACATGGACTACAACTCTGATTTTCCGGTGAGGTCTGTGGGGATGGTTTAGTCAGATTTTTACTTTTTTTTTTTTTTTTTTTTTTAAATCTGCATCAAAATCAGACGGTAGATCCTTGCTGTGTAGACACTCACTGAGGTTCTAGTAGAATAAAGGGAACTTCTACCTGCCTTCCTCTGTGTCTCCCCGGTCTTCAGTCTGTCACCCTATGGAGTGATGTAAATTAGTGGCACGCGACGTCCCGTTCAGAAGTGACCAAGAAGACCAAGGGGCGTCAAGCTGGAAGGTAAGTAGTTGTTTTTTATCTTCTGGGACCCCAGAAGCTGGTTTTCTTCAGAGGTGAACAACCCTTTAATATAATGGGATGCTTTTCCATACAGAATCCTTTGGGTTTTTTTTTTAGGGTATTTTCACACGGTGTATTGGGGCATGTATGGTACGCGTCGCAATACGCCGTGTGTTTTAGGAGCCCATGCTGATTACCGCGTAATTCCAAAGCACTGGGGGGCGGCACCCGTCCACTGACATGCACTGTCTAACAATTAACATGTCACTTTTCTCCCCCGGCGTACAATACAGGGAGACGACACGTAATCCATAGCTCTCGCGCGGAATTACTCTTACAAATAAGCCGTGTGAACGTACCCATACTAAAATCTGCAGTGGGGCCAGGGCCCATGAGTTTGAGGCGGTTCCCTGTCTGGATGTATCCTACCGTGTTTCCCCGAAAGTAAGACAGCGTCATACATTCTTTTTACCCCCAAAAGTCCCACTATGTCTTACTTTCGGGTATGTCTTATATTGGCAGGTATATGGCCCCATACGCAGGTAATAGGCAGGTATATGTCCCCCCATAAGCAGATTATAGGCAGGTATATGGCCCCGTAGGCAGGGTATAGGGGCCGGCTGTAGGCAATAATATCAAAATAAAAAAATAATCACTTACCTGGATCCCCGCTGCTCCATCTCCCGCGCTCTCCACTCTGCTCTATCTTCTTCTCGGCACAGGCGGGTGACGTCATCAGGCCGCGCACGCAGCGGGATGACACACGCTGCCTGTGCCGGGAGCTCAGGACAGCCGCGAGTCTGCGGTCGCCCGGAGTCCACTGCGGAGAAGGGAGCGCTCGCTCTGTGCCCCGCAGTGGTATCTCTTCACCTATATGCGCTCCGGAGGAGTCGGATATAGGTGAAGGAATCGCGGACAGTGCCCGGGCCAGCGCAGCGCCCGGACACTGTGCGCTGTACTCGGCATTCAGCTATATGCGCTCCCTGAGGAGCCGCATATAGCTGAAGCGTCCCTGTCAGCGCACGGACCATCGCAGCGCCCGAGCACAGACAACGTAGTTTACTACGTCTTACTTTCGGGGTACGTCTTACATTAGTCGACCTCCCTAAACTCCCCGCTACGTCTTACTATCAGGGAAACACGGTATTAGTAGGTGATTTCATGTTTCCTGTAGTAGCTGCTGGGTCCGTCCCCATTCACCTCTAGGGTCGGGGTGGCCCCACCTGGGTTCATGAATATCCCCAGAATCATTCCATTGGTGAGTGCAGTTACATAATCTTCATGGTATTTTCTGTTTTTGTGTTTCCCTTTACAATGAATCCATCATTGTGTTTGCAGTGTTTCTAGCCCAGGCCAGACAAATTGAATTTAGTGAATTAATTAGAAGTAATTTGCATAATGTGCTTCTTGAGTACCTAAAGTTGTGATCCTCTGCTGAGCACCTTCTCATTTTAAATGGGACATTCAATTACTTGTACGTGGCTGTAAGACATCCTGTAGCATCGGTGCTGGTCTATGAATGCACAAGAAGCTTTACAATCTAGCACAACAAATGTGGGAAAGCTTTCTGCACCTCGCAAACTTTTCTAATTAGACTTTGCTTGGGGATGAACATTTCGTTAGTAAAGCCAACCAGCGATGGCGTCTGGATCTCCCGGCTCTTACCTTATCTACTAATTCACGTTTAGAAAGAGCGATCTTACAACAACCTTCATCCCTATGACCCTGAGGGAGCCCACCACTGAGCCACCCCGGAGGCCCTCTGTGGCTCGCATGGCAGGTTTATGCATGCTCTGCCATTTCTGGGAATAGCCATCGTGTAATGCTACATTTCCCCTGTTGCCTGCTTCTTATATAGTGGGCCCCCTAGACCTTAACGCATTTAAAGAGGGTTTTAGTCTGTGGCCCTTAGAAGTACTTGGAATATTAGGACATCCTGTTGATAACCGGGTGACGTCTCCAACTTGTGTGTACTAATAATGTAGAATGTTATACAGTCAAGTCATATTATTATAACAATCAGCTAATTGGGCATCCGCAAACTGCGGCCCTCCAGCTGTTGGGGAAACTACAACTCCCATCAGTCCCACGGTTATAGATTATATAAATGCATGATGGGAGTTGGTTTCCCAACAGCTGGAGGGCCGCAGTTTGAGGATGCCTGATTGGGAGCAACCACCGTGTGCAGCATGGACAGCAGCTAGATGGGCTGGGAATGACTTGGTAAGATCCTGGTAGGTTGTCATCAGTATCTGGAGCCATGCTGACTGCAGTGATCCCACAACTGCTGGAGGGTGTGTGGGGGTGGATCCATAGAGCAAACACCATGAGATGGTCTCACAGATGCTCAATAGGGGAATAAGGAGGACAAGGTAGTACTTGGAAGTCTTGGGCGGGCTTTTTCAACCAGTTCCAGAAATTTTTAGTGGTTACATTGCGGTGGATGGGATCTTCCAGCAAGACAATGAAGATAATCGAATGAACAAGTGTATGTGATCTTCAAGGATGATTGTGAGGGCCCCAAAGAATGCCACACAAACATTCCCAAGACCATAACGCTGTCACAACCAGCTTGTGTTCTTCCAGCAATGGTTGCAGGGTGTTTGTCCTATGTTTTTCAACTGAAACAAAAGACCTCCATCTTCGATGAAGCAGAAGATGTGACTCATCAGAGAAGGCAAACCTTCCCAGTTGGAGAAGATCCAATTCCAGTACTGCTGTGAAGCCTTTTCTGTTGATGCAACTTGGTTAGCAGAGCTGCAGTGACCATCTGTCTGCCTCAGAGCCCCACAAGCGGTAGGGTTCACTGAATGGTTTTCGACAGGCATTTGTTATCCTCCTGGATCATTTTGGCAGTGAGCTAGTAAGTCTATCCGTCCTCGCAAACCTTTGTGACTGACACTTCCATGATGCTTATTTGCATTGGTGTCACTTGTCCACTAAAATTACACAATTCACTTTTCCCTCAGCAGCACAAACCGTTCACAAACCGCGCTATTTCAGGAATGCGGCCACTCTGTGCCCAAAAGCGAATCATCTGTTTTTTGCAACTTTTTGCCAAATTGGACCTTTCACCCATGACGGCAACACCGCTCACCTTATATACCCACCAAGTCAGCTTGCAGCATCTGACTTCCTTTATGAGCTACACACTGCCAATGTCACAAATTATGACAATTTCTTATGTCACAACTGCATATTAAACATTATACCACCAAAAGTTCTGTACATTTATAAGGTTTTGGAATTCTGCTGACTGCACGCTCCTAGGACAGGCCCCATCTTCCACAACGTGTCCTCTCTACTGAATGGTGGCATTTACATGGGCACTCTTCTGGCCTCTGTGCACACTTAAAGGGGTTGTCTCACTACATTGATTCATCTAACCTCAGTCCTGTTTTCTTGGTTTCATTTCGAATTCAGGGGTGTGTTTACTGGCTTCTACTGGGCTGCAGTATAAACCAGGTCTGTAGCTATAGCAACCAGTGCTGGCAGCCGATCAAGAGAGATCAAACAGGTCTGTAGCTATAGCAACCTGAGGAGCTGATGCAGCCCATACAAGAGGAGATATCTCAGAATAGATAGGACACTGTTAATTGACATATATTGCGAAGTGACTTGTTTTTGCAAGATCTTTAACATAAAAAGCAGCAATCCTTGTAGTGAGACAACCCCTTTAATGTAATAGGTATGCCAATGTTAAGTCTCTAATCCACCGGCACTCTTTAGTTTTGTAATCCCAACTCTCTTACGGACATGACGCACTATTGCATGAAGCCCTGGCACTAGATTCTTTTCTCTAGTAATGGCTAAACACAGATAAAGTAAATTTCCCTTTTTCTGCTCTCCTGTACAGACGCTGGTGCCTCTTGTGCTAACAGTAGTGAGATAAAACCATATCAGTAATAGGATTCTTAATATCCTTGTGTGATAACATTTACTCTACTTCACATGAGGCATTGTTACCACAGGTGTTGGCACTGAACTTTTCCTATTGCACTGACTTGGTTATAAGTCACCCCATAAGAACTGCGGCCCCCGCTCCATGTACTTGGACATAAATCCAAGGTTTAAAGACTGAGGAGTATGTGTCCACCTTCCTCCAAGTATTAGAAGTCTGCACAATTAATGCCTGGATCAGTGTGAAATGTAAACTACAGAATTACTAGAGGCAGTCTCCTACCTACTAAAGAAAATGTATGAAAGGGTTTCCCATAGTGCTCTTAAAAATGAAACCTGTCTTAGGGGCCGTTCACACGGCACAGGACAAATACCGGCCGGTTTGCCGGCCGGTATTTGTCCTGTTTTGCGGCCATCCTCACGGCCGCAGGGGGGACGGCTTTTCTCCGCAATGAGCGGAGAACAGCCCTCCCCCCTCCCATTGATATGCACATGTTCCCTCCGGAAACCGGACAGAAGATTGTGCATGTTCAATGTTTTGTCGCCGGTCCGCCGGCGACAAAACCGCCGAGCGGAAACTCGTGCAGTGGGGACTGCTGCACGGGTTTTCCATAGAGCACAATTGTGCTCCTTTTCGGCCGGTTTTTCAGGCGGTCTGAAAAACCGCAAACCGGCCGAAAACCCGTGCAGTGGGGACATACCCTTATGGGCAACAAAGATTGCTTTAGACCCTTACCTAAATCTTCCCCAGTCTATATGCAAGGCACAGATCCTCTATCCGTTCACTCATATGTGCAAAAATCTGTACTTCTGTTGCCACCAACAGGGGGCAGACCTGTATACGCCAGTTAAGTCTTATACAGGCCAGACCCCTACTAATCCATTGGTCACATTGTGACGGGTGATAAAGTATGGTGCTGGATACATGGGCGTCCTGGAAGTTTCTCAGCCAAGTTTAGGATCAGGAGGTCCAACGTCCTCTTTTTAGTTGTCCAATCCTTCCATGCTCTTCTGGATCACGTGGTTTTTACATGTCAGAAATGAGTGTTCAAGAAATGCAATGTTTTTACTTAAAATGTTTGTTCCCAGTATTTATGGCGTATCAATAGGGGAGCTTATCTTGTCTCACATCCTGCTCTCAGATAGGGCAGCAGAAACCACCTGACATGTTCCCTTTTTAAATCTTTAGTCCTCCTGTAATTTGGACTTGAGTGTATTTGAGCTCTGGGCACTGGAAAAATAGTCTAAAAAAAAAAAAAATATAGGAATCCAGCAAGAGAACAAAGAGTGACTTTTAATGACTATATTTCCGATTTTGCCATAGGCAAACTTAAACTCTATCAGTTCTCAATCTATAAAGCACTAAAACGTAACTTTTATTATGTATAACACTTAACCGCGATACACACTATTTAAACTGATTTCTAACCTCTCAATTTGTCCCTTTCTAATTGTGAAGAAATAACTCATTTTCTGTCAGTCTGGTGGAACGCCACCTATTAGCAGGGAAACCCTATATATACAGTGATTTGCTAACTCCAAAAAGGAATCCAAAACATCCCACTTGAGCAGTCATCCCTAATCTGTTGGGCATGAAACCTATAAAGTTTCCTTGTGAGACCCTCTGCAGCGGGTAACACAGTAGAAAGAGGTAGGAAATCACAAATTAAAAGGTCATGCCTGACCTCCCTAACATGTTTCACCAACTAACTGGCTTCATCAGGGGATTGAGGTCCGGATTATGCTAAACCCCATTTTTTAATATTTTGGGGTAAATTTTTTTTTTTTTTTTTTTTTTTTTTTTTTCCTTTTCCCATATCCCTTTCAATATTTTTTAAAAATACTTACGTCCTGCAGTTTTCACTGACCACTAGGCCTAATAGTCTGAAACTTCCTGTTCTGTAGAGTAGTCTGCTCATTATCGGTAAAAGCAGGATTATACTGAAAGGAGACAAAATAGTTCATCCCTTTCCCCTCCCTGCACACAGACTTTTTCCCAGGTCACAGAGTGTGCCTAGAAAACTCTCCTATAGAAGTCAATGGGACTGATCCAGTTCACAGGCTCCTATGTGCATGAAGCTGCTGTAAAGCATCTCAATGACTGCTGTTAAAGCAAAGTCCTCACAATGATATGCAGACAACCGAATTTAGAAAACTACAATGGGAAAATGAAAACAGCTAAGAAAAGAATATGGATCAGTGGCTTGATTAGAAGTAAAAAAAAAAAAAAAAAAAAAAAATTGGCTACAGATTCCCTTTACCCCCTTATGGACCCCCGCACCGCCGTGGGGTGTTAGTGGCAATTAGCCACTAACACCCGACTGTTGCAGCGCAAACGGGCAGCGTCACCAACCGCACTGTTAAACCCTTCAGATGCCGCGGCAACGATGGCCGTAGCGTCTGAATGAATGAATATCGGTGCCGCGCACCGATCTTCAGGGAGATTGGCATCGCCGCAGCATAACTGCAGCGATCCGATGCCCGGACATGGGAGCTCTGTGAACGCTCCCATCACTGCCATGTCTTGGTTTGTCCCACATCCGGCTGCTGACAGGAAGTGTGGAAACTGCCATCTTGGTACAGTCTAATGCATTGTTTATGCAATGCATTAGGCTGTAGTAACAATCGCGCCACCTAGTGGTCAAGCACTCTAGGTGGACTCAATGTTGCAGTAAAAAAAAGAAATAAAGTTTTAAAGTACAAAAAAAGTATTAAAAGTTCAAATCCCCCGCTCCCCCCTTTCCCTATTTTACAAATAAAATTTAAAAAAAAGTTACACATATTTGGTATCGCCGTGTCCGAAAAAGTCCGATCTATAAAAATATAACATCATTTATCCCGTACACTGAACACCGTAGAAGACGAGAAATTCCAAATGCCAATTGCGTTTTTTGGTAATTTTGTCACTTAAAAAATGGAATAAGTGATCAAAAAATTTGCATGCACTACAAACTGCTAGCGATAAAAAGTGCACTTCAGCCCGCAAAAAATGCCGCTTCACTGACTTTCGTAGTTGTTAGTACAAAGAAGTTATTGGTCGCACAAAATGGCGCCGTGGTGCAAATTTCAAAAATAGAAAAAGTTTGGAATTTTTTTTTTCATGGTACCAAAATATAACGGAAACCCTACATATTTGGTATTTTCGGATGCGTATCAACCTGTAGAATACATGTAACACATTGTATTTACCGAAGATTGAACGCTGTAAAAACAAAACACCCGCAAATATGGCGAAATTACTTTTTTTTTTTTTTCACAATTTGTCCCACTTGGAATTCTTTTGCGGTTTCCCAGTATATTCTATAGTATAGTGAATAACACCCTTAGAAAGTACATCTTGTCCCGCAAAATAAAAGCCCTCATGTCTATGTAGGTGGAAAAATAAAAAAGTTATGGCTCTGGGAAGGCGAGGAGGGAAAAACGAACGTGTCACCAAAAAAACCGGCGGGTCTTAAGGGGTTAAGGACTACCTAACCCTCATTCATCAGTAATCACATGGACACCGGTGGACTTGCTCTATACTGATAATGACTTCCTCATACTTGGACTCAAAGACGTTACAGTATCGCACTTGTGTCTGTTTTCCTCCCTCACCCTCTCTTGTCCCCTTCCCAATGCCATTCTTTTGACTCTTTGGATGGTTAATACTTTGAACCTGCAATAAACAGATATATCTATCTCTGGTGCTGATGAATGAAGCTCTGCAGAGATGGAGGCAGGGCTCGGGGCTAGTCGGCACAGTTGGATGATGATGGGGATTGTGAGGGCATTAATGATGTGTCTCCTAAATAAATTGCAAAGCAGATGGATTTTGTGGATCCCTTCTTTTAAAATTGGCATTTTTGTTCAAGTGCATTATCTTTTAGAAATCCACGGAACAGAACCAGCTTTTGAAATTTGCCACCCTTGATGCCGGCGTTAAGAACTCCTTTGTACGGAGGATGTGAATGTATTCCGCATAATACAAATGAGGCAGAGTTAAGCCTTTTCACCTTTAACTTTCATGCATGTGTTTATCAAAATTGCTAAATGATACAGTACTTAGAACAATTTTCCTCCACTTTTCTCTGTGACGAGGTCACATTTCAGATGGGAACAATATCTTCTGCATTAGAATATCAAGGCATATATATTTTCTAGGTTGCAACTCTCAATGTGAAGATTTTATTATTTTCATTTTTTTTTTTTATATATTCTTACAAATGAGCTCTTCCATGGAGTCGACTGTTCCGTGGGGTATAAGCAATTAAATCTACTGTCAGAAATTGGATATTTGTCAACACTCTGAAATGTTCCTTTACGTCCTCCTGTTCAGTGACCGAAGGATTATTAAACATGGACCTGTATTCGCTTTACAGCGTGTTTTGAGGCAAGTATTCCAGGCACAGCAGTCATGTTAAAGTATAATGTAAATCCATACAAACAAGTGAAATTCTGTGACTCTTCACCCCTTAGTGCGGCAGCTTTTTTTTTGACCTCCCTAACAAAGCCCTGTTTTTGAAATCTGCCACGTCACTTTGTGTGAATAACTAACTTTTTGATACTTTTTCCAATCCATGTGATTGGGAGACACATTGTGCTTTAACGAGCGAAGACTGCGGGCATTTCCGGTCGGGGTTTGCAGCTTCCAGCGCCGCAGCAGTACTAAGAACACAGCTTTGCCTCATAGCCCTATTCCTAGCACAGTTTCTGCAAGTGCCTGGAAGCGGGGGAAACCTCTGCTCCCCGGGGCCTAACCCTTTGATTGCCGCAGTCAGTGACAACGGCATAATCAAAGGGCTTTCCCCTGCTCTGTCAGGTGATCGGGACTCCCGGTGACCCAGGAGAGCCCTGGGAATGGCTGCATAGTCAACCCTGGTGTCCTAAAGTAGCCCCAGGGCTGTCTGCGTAAGAAGCCAGTGATCAGGGAAGACTGTGTGCTGCCCTGATCGCTGCCTGTGTCAGACTGACTTGTCCCGAATAAAACAAGGCCTCCTACAACTGCATCATTGAAAAAATAAAAGTTGCGACTGTTGAAACGAAAGGAGGCAAAAACAAAAAAATTGTGCTGCTCCTTACGCACTTTTCAGGCGTTCAGCTTAAGGGGTTAAGTTGGTAAGAAATTTTGGTCCAAACAATCCTTTGTTTGTGGAAAATACCAAAATGTTGTGAAAAATTTGCCATTTTCAAAGACCAAAAAATTCTGCGTGTAATACAGATAGTTATTCCACACAAGTGTACATCTACCATATGTCTACTGTATGTTGGTGTTATTTTTTTACAACATTAAGGGGCTTAGAAGTTTAGTAGTAATTTTTTCACACTTTCAAGAATATTTGCAACATTGGTTGGCTTTTTTTTTTTTTCCTTCTGTGACCAGTCCAGTTCTGACGTGGCTTTGCGGGGCCTGTATGTTACAATCCCCCAAAAAAATGACTCCATCTAAGAAACTACACCCCTTAAATTATTCAAAACTGCATTTAGGAAGTTTATTAACCTATTAGGTGTTTCACAGAAATTAGAGCAAAGTACCAGAACAGGTGATACCTTCCCGAAGTCATCCCATCTTGGATTCAATATCTTTCATGGATCCCATCTAGGGGTATATTGTGCATTTTGGGCGCACTAGTGTTCCATAGTTTTTTTTTTTTTTTTTTTTTTTTTTTTTTTTTTAGCATTGGGTCATGAAAATGGAGGGTGGGGACGGGGAATCACAGTTCCACCAATTTAAAAATGAAGCCCAAAAAAACAGCATCTCCGTGCAGTATAAACAGGATAACTTTACTATTCGAATGGGTACAATTACAATGAACTTTTTCTTTGTTTTTGTTTTATTCCTTTTACACTATAGAAATGGATTTATAAAAAAATTGCCTTTTTATGTTCTAGTCTGACAGCCATGACTATGTAAAACAATATTTACGCAGCTCTGTTTTCTGATAGCCATTACTTTTTTTTTTTTTTTTCTCTGTATATAGAGGTGTGTAAGGCCTTCAGTGTGAAGACATTCATTGGCACCACTTTGCCATTTATATGACTTATTTTATCTGCTGCGGGATGAATGAAAATCGCAATTCTGAGACTTTTTTTTTTTTTTTTCGGTGTTCATCATGCGGGTTAAATAACATGACAGATTTATGGGGTAGGTCATTATGCATGTGGCAATAACAAATGTGCGTACTTTATTTTCTATCTTTTTGGGGGACGATTAGTGTCTAAAGGTGAAAAGGGCGGTGTACGTGGTTTTTATTTTGTTTGTATTGTACTTTACTTTTTTCACTTTTTGTTATACTTGTGGCGGCTTGTGTCCGTGTTCAGATCACTGTTACAATGAATAGCGGTACTGGTATCCATAGTAACTGTCAATCACTTTGCCCGGCCATGCAGCACAGGGAAGTCACAGGCAGCCCGGAAGCCTTTGTTAGGCTTCCGGGCTGCCTGGGATGCCATCGGCAGCCCGATGGAAATGGGGTGCTCCAATGTCAGAACGGGTTAAAGGAACACTGCAGGCAGAGCTGATCCGTGTTATACTTGGTGCAGTGTTGAGGGGGAGGTTTATCACCTATGTATTCTGATTTTAAAGGGGCTTTCCCACCATGCAGTTTGTAACGGTCAGCTTTTGTCACTCTGGCTTTGTCAGACTGTGGATGGTTCTATAGCAGTGATTAGCATATTTAGCTTCCCTGTAACTAGCTGAGACTTTACAAATAGCCGTTCAGGAGAGCTGATCTTCAGTAAACAAAGCTACACTTGCTCTGAAGAGTGAAGAAAAAAAATTGCTGATCTGTAGACAGAAGTTGGAGAGAATTAGTCTGCACAGAGTGAGCTCTGCCAACCAGGGTGATGTCACTCTGCTCTAATCAGATAACCGAGTTATGGTCCGGCAACCATAGAAACCTGTGTACTCTCATCGCAGATAAAATCTCTCAGCTCCTGTCTAATATAGACCAATGTATTTATAAAGTCTTCAATTACCTGTCCCTACATTTTGAAAGCTATTCTTTATAGTGAGAACACCTTTAACTGAATCCTTATATCAGGCCCTGCAGCAGCCTTGGTTATTCATGCAGCCAACTTATTGTCACCACCAGGGCTTTGTAGTTGGCAAACCAAAGCACCCACTCAGACTCCTCAATTTCCCAAACCTCCGACTCCCTCATACACGGCGCATGTTTAAGTTACTACTGTAGTAAAATGGTAACATCAGGCTGTTTATCACCTTATGATACAATAATCAAGCGATTTAGGTAGAACAGACACTGACAAGCAAAAGGTTAACAATGTTTTGATCTTTTGAACACTTGTGGGTAGAGTTGAAGAAAATGCTGTATTTGTATCCAAGTCCAGTCTGCACCAACATTGGGGAAAGTGTAGAAGAGACCTGGGATCAGATTTTAGTCAAGACATGCTTGAATCTGATCCAGAGCCCAGAAGGATTCAGGCAGTATTGAAAACCAATGGTGGATTTCCCAAATACTAACAAAATAAAAATTAACATTTTGATTTTAAGGAGCAAAACTGTAACAATGCAGTTACAGGAAAGAATCTGCAGAACTAAGCAGATGCTAAATACTTGCAAGTCAAAATTATGTATAAGATATGTAAGATGACTGTATATAAAATTACAGTAGCCTCATGTGCAAAGCTGTAGTGGATGGTGAGATATGGAGCCTGAAATTCACAAGTTCCCAACATTGTTACCATTTTGCTTGTCAGTGTAAAATATATTTACTAGATATGACTTTAGAACACAAAAAAACTGTAAATATGCAAAACACTGCAGGAACATTCGTGAAGTCTCTAAATTTGTTCTGAGAAATAGTATCGCCTCCATCAGATCCTGCATACATGACCTCACATCTGATCTCATTATTTCCAGGCTAGAGAACAGCCTCTCTACACTAACTTGGGTTGGGGGCAAAGCGGTGACCACAAGAGCAACATCTCTAACAATGTCGGGGTATAAAGCAATTGCCTCAGCCACAGTCAGTTTTGATGAATGGTTGAACTCTTCTACTTCTTTGAAAGCAGGTGAAAAATGTTGCTGAAATCTGTTTGCCCTGGGAGCAGAATCTTTTCCCCTGGGGTAGCACTTTGCCTGCTCCATGTAATCAATTAAACTCCTCATGTGATGAGGCTGAAGATATGGGAGCAGCAGCACTGGCCGGACCCAATTCCTCTTGCTCTTTGCACTGCATCGAACTAACTGGAAGAACTTATTATATATTTTGGGAGTCGGTCCCTTTTATGACTCAGACTCCTGCAAAATAGGCACAAACTCCACAGCCCTGGTCACCACTCATTGTGGACGAGCTGTGGGTCCTCCTGCTCGCACTCTGGCTTTAGGTGTAGAGGCACACCAGGAGGTGGAGTCTAAGGGTATGTTCACACAGCGTGTTGTGTACGTGTGAACATACGCTTTTAGAGCCCACTGTCGGACCCAAACACGTATCTAATAATGAGCAATGTGATTTACATTGCTTTTAAGATGAAACGCGCATCGGCGTTCACATGCGTGATCGATGCATGTTACATTGCGTCTTTCAGATCCGTTCTGAGACTTGACATGCCAATTCTTGGTCTGAAAGATGCAGCAGGAGCCCTATAATAAACTATAAGGTGTGATCCTGCCGCATCCAAACAGGCAGCTGCATGCTGGATACATGTTGGATCTCATCGCCACTGCGCTTTTTGATGCAATTTTCGGATTCAAAACGGATCCAAAAAACGCTGTGTGAACGGCCCCTAAAGAGGCCTTTGGTTTTCACCTTTTAAGCTCCTTACTGCAGAGGACTCGGAGGTTGCTACCCTGTTTCCCCTAAAATAAGACAGCCTCTTTAGGAGAAAAAGTTAATATAAGACGCTTTCTTATTTTCAGGGGAGGTCTTATTTTTCCACAAATTACAGCATGCTACACGTGTGTGTATGTATTGTGATTATTTATATATATATATATATATATTATATATATATATTATATATAATAAATATATATATATTTATTCTTGCGGGGTCTTGTAGAACTAGAGGTTCCAGCATGCCCCCTCAGCCATACTGTGAGGTGTGTGTCAGTACCATTGCTCGACTCTTCCCTCTCTTACATGTACTTTCTGGCTCCTGTCCTGGGATGTTCAGGACCTGTGGTGACATCAGTCACATGACCTCCCTGCACAGGTCCTTCAACACTCAGGTGTTACAATAATATGTCCCAGGGCTGTTTCTCAGGGTGAGTGGGGCTTGGAAACGCCCACCCTTAGGGATGGCTCTGTGTATGGGGAGTTGCAGCAATGATTTCCGCTATGTCTTACTTTCGGGAGTGTCTTACTTTCGGGGAAACGCTGTAACACCAGAGCTGTTGCCCACAGGAACAGCTGATGTCCAGACACGGTAACAGGGTAGATGCATTGTCTGTCATAGTGGGTTAAGGGAAGCATAGTTCTTGTGAGGGCAAATACATAGAGGTCAGATCCCAGGAATTAACATGCAGAAATTTCTATGGAAGCACAAACGAGTACTGGATTAAGTGAAGGGTCCCTTTTTAAAAAGCCACTGGAGCAGTGATAGGAGGGGGAGAGACTGGTGCACACTAACCCTTTAATTCAGAAAGGATTAGTGCCTGAGCTCTAGGACATGGTCCAGGACATGAGACCTGGAGAAAACACAAAGTGAACAGATCTGCGCAGTGATGTAGTTGGGTGCAGCAGTCACGTGCCTCCTATCAGCGGCTGCAGGTGACGTCCCTGTTTGCCGCTACAAGATTGAAAACGGAAGACTGGAGGGACGAATCTCTGGAACTGGAGGAAGGGGTGTATGTTTATTTTAATGTTGCCTTCGAGAAGTTGGCTTTTCTTTAAAGGGGTTTTCTCACTTCAAAGATTGCCGGTCCCTACATGTTGAAAGCTAATTAAATACTTTTTTTCTAAATACAGTGGGAAAATTAAGTATTTGATACACTTGCGATTCTTGCAAGTTTTTCCACCTTTAAACAATGGAGAGGTTTGACTTTTATCATAGGAACACTTCAACTGTGAGAGACAGAATATAAAAAAAGTCCAGAGAATGATTGTATGATTTAAGTAATTTTAAAATTGCATGACCTAAGTATTTGATCACCTACCAACCAGCAGGAATTCTGGCTCTCACCGACCTGTTAGTTTTTTCTTTAAGAAGCCCTCCTACTCTACACATTACTTGTATTTATTACACCTGTTTAAGCTCATTACCTGTATAAGACACCTGTCCACACAATCACACTCTTACCTCTTCACCATGGCCAAGACTAAAGAACTAAGGACACCAGGGACAAGAACATTAGGAAAGTGGCTTGGTGAGAAGGCAACAACTGTTGGTGCAATTATTAGAAAATGGAAGAAACACAAGATGACTGTCAATCTTCCTCGGTCTGGGGCTCCAATGAAGATCTCGCCTCATGGGGTAAGGATAATTTTGAGAAAAGTCAGGAATCGGCCCAGAACTACATGGGAGGACCTGGTCAATGACCTAAATAGAGCAGGAACCACAGTCTCTAAGATTACCATTAGTAACGCACTACTCCGTCATGGATTTAAATCACGCAAGGTCCTCCTGCTCATGCCAGCACATGTTCAGGCCCGTTTGAAGTTTGCTAATGACTATGATCCACAGGAGGCATGCGGTCAGATGAGACCAAAATAGAACTTTTTGGTCTCTACTCGTGGTGTTTGGAGGAAAAAGATACGTACAACTCCAAGAACACCGTCCCAACCGCGAAGCATGGGGGTGGAAACCTCCTACTTTGGGGGTGCTTATTTGGAAAGGGGACAGGACAACTGCACCATATTGAAGGGCGGATGGATGGGGCCATGTATCATGAGGTTTTGGCCAACAGCCTCCTTCCCTCAGTAAGAGCATTGAAGATGGGTTGTGGCTGGGTCTTCCGGCAGGACAATGATCCGAAACACCCAGCCAGGGCAACTAAGGTGTGGCTCCATAAGAAGCATTTCAAGGTCCTGGAGTGGCTTAGCCAGTCTCCAGACCTGAACCCAATAGAAAATCTTTGGAGGGAGCAAGAACTCAAACCCAGTGGCCCGAAACCTGAAAGATCTGGAGAAGATCTGTATGGAGGAGTGGGCCAAAATCCCTGCTGCAGTGTGTGCAAACTAAGAACTCTGTACCAAATATGTTCTGTTTTTCTATTGCATCAAATTGTTTCATGCTGTTAAATGCTAATTATTTGAAAGTCCTACAATGTGATCTACTGGATTTATTTTTTTTAGATTCTGTCTCTCAGTTAAAGTGTATCTGCAATAAAAACTACACCTCTCTCCATTCACACATCGGAATGGGGAGATTTATGTGCAGAGGTCAGCACCAGTCTTAGGGCTATGTTCACACAGAGTAATTGCGGGGTGTACAGTGCGCCACGCAGTTACGCCGGGTGTGTGGGAGTCACGCTGATCGGCGCGTACTCCCACAACGCGGGGGGTGGCAGAACGCAGGCCCCATAGGCTGTCATTTTGCGCCGCGATTTAGTGAGATTTCGCTTATCTCCCTGGGCGTACAATACGATCGTATTGTATGTTCGTGGAGAGGAGGCGTAATCCATAGTTCTCTAAGAGAACTATGGATTACCGTAATTTCGGAGCGCAAATACGACAAGAAATGAGAGCCAAAATTTGCCTGTGTGAACATAGATTTAGGGCTATAGGGGCGACCTGTCAGTGTTGCGAGAACTGTATAATGCTTTGCTACCCCTGTTTTAGTGCTGCGGGAGAATTCAATATTTTCTGGGTTCCCCTATATATTCCAAGTGATGGGTGGGGATCCTAACAGTAGGACACTTTTCGATAACCTTCTCTTAGGGGTGCACTTAAAGGGGTGGTGGTTAACCTTTTTTACAGAAAATTATCGAAAGGACGGCCTTTTTATTCAGTTGTCTGATGAGAAAACAGGTTGCAACCCACGGACCTTCATGTATGTGGTTCCTGTCAGTTGTTTGGTCCCTGTGGCAGTATTTATATCTTGAGTCAGACTGGAATGTATCTGAAGTGAAGTATCAATTAGAAGAAATCCCTCTGCATGACAGATATAAGGTTGGGGAATGTGAAATATGCCAATTTCTATACACAGTGCATCTTTATGCATCCTCTCAATTTCCATAAATGTTCCATCTTTAATATTCAGCAGATCCCCCTTCCACCCAAGCAGCGCGTTTTCTAACCACTCGGCAATAAATTGATATGATTGCCTATGTGTGCCGTTAAAATGATTGAGCATACTTATCTCTAGTCAAGCCTTGAGGGCTATGTTGTAAGAGTAATGGACAATCAAAGATCCTAGCTAGTGATGTGTACAGCCAAGTTAATTATGTGCTACGTGCATAATCCCCCAGTGGCCTCCCAAGTGACTTGAGCCAAGCTTGTCAATACAGAAGAAGCGGAGGAAAGCAGAAGTTGGTGTTGACAGAGAGGAAGCCTCTGACGTGATGGCGATGCCTTCCATTAATCACGCAGAACAGCCGGCTTCTGGGGTCGGGAGAGCCGTGCCCAGTCCATTAAACCATCAATAGTTTTAATTTCCGCATTGCATTTTGTGCCCATTGTATTGCGGGGCTGGAGGGGGAGACAGCTGGTCTCTGGTTGGTCTCCATTGTCTACCAAGATTGATAGAACGAACGTTAGCAACAAGCTGGATTACTTTTGGTCTGTATTACCAAAAACCTTTCTCAACTGATGAACTGCTATTTGAGCTGATAGATGTGAATTGCTGCTCATTCCAAATACATAGGAAATGAGTTTGGAGCAAGAGAAAATGGAACATGAAATGTATTAGAGAGCTACTTAAGCCTCTGTCTCAGGGAAGAGCTGAAGAAATTGTACAAGATTGTGAGGGGGTAGAACGATTTATGCTGAACAAAGAGATTTAAATGCATAAGAAATATTCAAATCCAAGTCAGACCCAGCACTGGCTCCGCTCTAATCTTTAAAGTTTCTTCTTTTTTGTCATATTGTGCAACATTCGGTGGAGGGTGAGCCGGTATCTCCACATCTCGACTCTGGTCTTAATGCCATGGTGGCTACTGTCATGAGTGAATGCTGGTTCCATCACACGGTGGACAACCCAGGGCCTGATTGACTTCTAATAGTGTCTGCCAGGTTCCATCCTTTGGGTGGGAAGAGCAGTGCTGCATGCTGTGCTGTTCTTCCCATGAAGTATGATGGAATCTCTGTGTGAACTCCGGCTTAGAAAATTGTCCTATCCAATTGATTGGAGGTAGTCTAACCTCTCTGACCGCAATCAGTCAGACAATGGGTTTGGTGTAACCCTGGATTCCCCATGCATGTCTATGGGAGTTCTAAATATAGCAGAGTGACTGTGCTTGGCTATATTTGGAAATTAATAGGGAGGACGGCCGCAGGAGCCACCCATTCCTTGAGGTGCTTGGCTCACAGCTTGCAAGACCTGTTTAAGATGAGTAACCCTTAGTTATGTCCTTGGTTTGTGAATACAGCGCCAGAACTGGAGCAGGGACTGACACTTGCATCTGTAAAGTGGAAGAGAAGAGAGGATGCTACAGCACAACCGCTATGACTGTAGTAATGGCTGCCTATTAGAGGCATCCACCTGCATGGAGAAGACCAAACCTTTTGAAAGATTTGCTTCTTGATATTCCAAATTCAGGAAGAAATGCTCTGCTTTGAACAGTCCCTACCTGCTAAAGGGACTGGGATCCCTGACAAGCTTAAAGACAACCCGTCACACAGGTTATCCCCCCTGGCTCAGGACAGCACAAGCTAGTGTCAGACCTGCTGTTCCCAGCACGGTCTCATTTTGGAAGATGCTGGAGTTTTAGAGCACTTACCCCTCAAATCTGCAGTTTTCAGCCAGAAGAGTCAGTCATTCAAGAGTTTTTTCAAACCCTGCCCACCTGAGTAGCCCCACCCACCTCAACTGATAAACCTATTACTTTGAATAGGTAGAAACATGTGAATAACTCAGTGGGCGGGGCTAGCCTTTGGTTGCGGGGGCCCACACCTCTCATGAAAAAAGATTTGAGCAATAAATGTTCTAAAACTGCAGCATCTTACAGAATAAGGGACACAGCGCTGGAAACAGCAGGTCTGACACTAGCTTGTGCTGCCCTCAGCAAGGGGGGGCATAACCTATGTGACAGGTTCCCTTTAATGCATATGCTTACTGCCAGAGGGTCTTTCTGGAGGACCTGTCCTGTATGATGCAATCTGTCCCCACTACCTAAAAGAAGATGATCCTGAACACCAGATGCCAGTCTATGGATTTAGAGGTTTTTTTTTTTTTTTTTTTTTTTATCATGTATATGAACATGGGTTCTCCTAAACCAGAGATCCCCTTTAAATACATTGCAATCATTTTAGGATTTTTTTTACCACATAATGTACAGTATTTATTAAGTGTATAAGGACCTCTAGATCTGTTTCCCTCATAAGAGGCTGAATTCATTTCTATACCCTTAGGCTATGTTCACACTGCTTATGGTGTTTTGGAACCACGTGCTGATCAGTGCGTAATTCCAAAGCACGGGGGGGCTGGCCGGGCACCGGCACCATAGACCTGCATTACTCGCGGTGCGTATCTGCCGCTAACAATAGACATGTCACTTCTCCCCCCGCACGTACAATACGATTGTAGTGTATGCACGGGGGGGGATGACAAATAATCCATAATTCTCAGAGCTATGAATTACCAGAATTGTGGCGCCCATTTCGCCGCATATAAAGCGCAAAATGCCCGCCCAAATACACAACACATTTTTGAAGAGTAAATTGAGTCTTAAAAAAAAAAAAAAAAATTAGTGATGCAATTAAAAAAATCCTCTCGTCCATTGTTTCCTGTGATGATTTTACTCATGTAAACGCCTCTAGGATTGACAAGGCACTTACATTAATAGGAGTAAAACCTTTTGATAGCATTGGGGTGATGGGCTGCGGGCTTGCAGAGCTGTTTTTTTCCCGGTTTATTACAAAAAATGGGGAAGTGAAAAAAAATGGAGCCAGAAGGAGTAAAGTAGGGGGGGCAACATTGATGAGAAAGTGGGGTTTTTGCAAAGCGGAAAAATTTGGGATAGGAAAAAAAAAATGTAAAAAAAAAAACCTGTACAGTGGGGCCGATGTATTAGTAGAGACCTATAAAGCTGTCACTACTGTGTGAGATCTGTGACATATTCATGAAATGAATGTGGCTTGTGGTGACACTTCCTGCAGTATTACGTAAACTTAACATTAACACAAGCTGAACGGGAGGCTTTCGTCACTCTCCAAATGTAGAAAGCTGGGGATTTTTGTTTTTTTTTTTTTCACCTATAAAATAGGTACATAATTTTTTCCAAATACTGTCTTCGCTGAAATTTAAAGCCTAGTTGAAGTGAAACTGCATTTTTTTTTTTTTTTTTTAACAATACGGCGTCCCCGTTTTAAACGTTCCACTTAATCTGCCCCCCTATTACAAACGGAGATTTGGGGTGCGGGCATTGTATTTCCTTGTTCCCGAGATAGTAGCTGGGCAGGACAAGTTCCGCATCCCACGCAGCATGAGCTGAAAATGAGGAAAATTTCTTAAAAGGATCCCCAAAGCAAAAAAAAAATTTTAAAAAAACCCCTAAACCTTTTGTCTGGGTTCTTTTAAAAATTCCCTGTTCCGATTGATACAAATTCAATTAAAAAAAACCCGTTTTCTGTAAAAAAAGGGTTTATTAAATCTTGTAAAAAAACAACTTTTTGAAAAAAGCATTACAAAACTGAGAAATGGGAAAAGGCCGTCCATTTCAAAGGCAGGGAAAACCTTCCCTGTCTAGAGGAGTCCACATCTGTGTTGTATCTGATGGGAGGGTCAGGATTTTGTACAGGCAGCATTCAGGCTTCGGCTACATGGCAGGAGTAAAATACAGGCTGATTCTGTTATAGAATCCAACCAGTGTTTTACAGTCTTTCGTGTGGATTTTACAGTGTTTTCAGCTAGCCCCAAGGAACAGTTGTCCCCCGGGTTATAGAAAAATTTTCCAGGGTTTTTATTTTGATGGGTTTGAAATGTGAGTGGTGTAGACTACAGATTGGTATTTCTGTTGTGATCTATGGACATGGTTTACATTTGTATTTTTTGGGGGTTCAAGTCTGAATCCACTAAATTGATGTAAACCAGTGCCCTGTAGATGTAGCCTTAATCTATGAACTTTTTCCTGCCAAATGTCCACTATCCAGGCAGGTGGAGGTGGCGTAACAGTGTGGGCAGTGTTTTCTTGGCACATGCTGGGTTCTTTACCTGTGGATAGATGTTTGAAGAGTAGGGATTTTTAATTTTTGGAAACTGTTTTAATGCCCTGTTACACGCTTTAATTTTTTAAACGCCACGGGGGGGGGGGGGAGCGGGGGAGGGGGACCTGCCAGCCCATGACTATCATTTTCTAGGGCGCTATCGCCTAGTAAATGAAATGTCACTTATCTGCCCCTGCTGCGGATTCGCCGAGCGGGGAGAGGAGACGAAATCCAAAGCAGTACACAGCAAATTACGGGCAGAAAAGCGTGCCCAAATCGTTGGAAACAGGGCCCCTAAGGCGTTTCCCCCAACCTTTTTTACCAGGGCCGTTTTTTACAAGCCCATTTTTCCATGGCCAGGGGGTGGTGTAGGGGGGGTGGGGTAATGGGGGGGTTGGGGTTTAGAACCCTGACAAAAAAAACAAAAGGTGATTTTTTAGGGGTATAGTATGGGGTAACCAATATTGTACAACTGTAGACAGATTGTCAGTTTTTTAAATTTCATAATGTATAAAATACAATAAAATAGCTTGGGGCCCTCATTAAGTAGGTTATATACAGGGCCCCTGTAGTTCCTATACATGCAACCTGTAGTAGTTATATACTTGCCTCCTGTAGGTAATTATATATTTGCCACCTGTAGCTATTCATATACATGCCCCTTAGTTTATTGATATGGCCTCTGAGTTTTTATATGCGGGTGGGAGGTGTGACAAGTCGTGTATCACCCCCCCTGCCCCTGTCGTATGTACAACACTCATTAAGCACTGTATATACAAACGATTGGGAAACGATTGAACGGTAATGAGCTGTTCCTGCTTTCTCCCTGGCGCAGCATCTGCAGTGTGTGTGCAGCTGCTAACTCTTACGGAGTAACGGCTGTGCAGAGTAGATGCCGAATGCCCGGAGTTATAACATCAACGGGCAGGAGGCATCATTCGGAGCCCAGGGCTGTGGACTGGTAGAGCATGCTACATGGACCATTGCTGGTCTGTGGCCTGGTGGTTGGGACCCTTACTCTAAGGCAGACGCCTAAAAAAAACCGGCCGAAAATAGCACAATGGTTTTTTTTGGGAAAAACCCCGCCCAGCAGCCCCACTCCCGGGGTTTTTCCCGCCCCGCGGTTTTTCGCCCGGTCCGGCCGCAAAACATTCTGCAAGCACCATCTTCCATCCGGTTTTCGGACTTTCTATTTTCTTGCACAACTTTTTGAGGCAATCACTACAAATAAACTTTATGTAATTTTCAAAATCTTAAAAACCCTGTCAAGTATTTGACCCATCCCCCTTTATAGCAAAGTGTCAGCTGTCTCAGGTGTGAAGGTACCTTCTCCAGACGGCAGGTTTCGGCTCCTTCCACAGATGTTCAATGGGGTTTAGGTCACAGTTTGTAGAAGGCAACTTTAGAATAGTGCAATGCTTTGCTCTTAGTCTTAGCTGTGTTTATAGCTGTGTTTTGGGCCATTATCTTATTGGAGAGCTCATGACCTGCAACTGAGGCCAAGCTTTGTAACACTGGGCAGCACATAACGGTTCAGAATGTGTTGATAGTCTTGAGATTTCATTGTGCGCTGCACAAATTTAAGATACCAAAGCAGCCCCAAAACCTAACTGAGCCTCCTCCATGGTTCACATTGGGTACAATGTACTTTTCTTTTGTATGCTTCATTTTTTCATCTGATAATGCTGGTGTGACTTGCCAAAAAGCTCCAGTATTGGCACCTCTGTCCAAAAGATTTCCTCCCAGAAGCTTTGTGGCTTGTCAACATGCATTTTGGCAAAGGCAGACGGATGGTGCGATCTGACACTAATGCATATTGACCTTAAAATTCATCTCTATTCTCTTTGAAAGTTGTTCTGGGCTTTTTAATTACAATTTGTCATCAACTTTCGTCTTGCGTCCATGTCCAGGGAGGTTGGCTACAGTCCCATAGAACTTAAAGGGGATGTATCGCTTCCTTACTTCGGCTGATTACACTGCTTTAGCTTTCAACTTGGAATGCAGGGGCGTTTCTTCCCCTCCAGCGGGAGAATCACCCCCCCCCCCCTTCATGCTGCCGGACCCCCCCCCCTCTTGAGCCCCACAATCACGGGCTCTCCCTATCAGTTTTATTTTAAAAGAGCTGTATACATACCACGGTGCATTAATCTATCTGAGCATGATCTCTCACAGCTGGAATGTATTACGTTTTTAAAAACGGCACAGATCTTGTTATGCAGGAGAGTTGGAACAGGGACAAAACGCATGTTTTCTCATTGTACAATTTGCAGTCGTTTCTGCTGGTGTGGAGACAAAAAATGCTACGGCCCCTAACTCTGAGTCAGGCACAGCTCCGTATCGCCCCGGGGGCTGTAAGAAATGAAATGGCTCTAGTAGTGAATTGCAAGGAGGGGGATTGACCCACCTGGATATCAGTGAAAATAAAAAAAAAGAAAGGGGCACTGAGAAAAAGGCAGCTTTGCTAATGAACCCAATTGCAAAGTTGCTTTTTTTACTGCCCCCTTTTTCTGAAGACCATTTAATGAAACAAAAAACCCCCCTTTTAAAAGGGGAACCTGTCAATAGATTATGCCCCCTCCCTTGCTGAGAAAAGAAAAGTGAAGCCCTGCTGTTTCCACCCGGGGTTTCCCTTTTTCTGTAAGACGCAGGAGTTTTAGAGTATTTGTTGATCAAATCTGGCAGTTTGTAGCCTGTTCTGCCAAAAAGAGTCCAGCGTATTCATGAGCAGGTGTTGGCTCTCCCCCACTTGGGGCCACTCTTGACTGTAGGGGGAATCCGCCAGTTAGGAACATTTTTCTTTTTTCCAGAAGAGGGCCAGTGGTTTAGAAGTCCCACAATAGAAAATCCATGCTGTGTAGACTACAGCTCTTCTGTTGTGGTCTATAACTGGTTACGGTCGGATTTTTGCAGATTCTAAGTACTGAATTCGCTTAAAGGGGTTTTGCCCAATTCATACCTCCTGTATTTAGCTCTGTGTGATTTTGTTTGCATTACATATCGTGTGACGCAACAGGATGACCTCACCAGGACTTTCCTCTTTGTGTCCAAAAAAGGTTGTTTATGTAAAGCATTGTGAGTAGCGGAGGTAGTTTTTTCTTCCCCACAAGGGGCCTAAGTTTTAAATCCCTGCAGGAACCAAACCGGTGTTTTTGTTTTTTTTTGTTTTCCCCTTTTTCAATGCACAGACGTCATTTAGGTTTTTTTATTTATTTGACTATTTGACTATTACAAGAAAATACAGAGGCCGGGATTTTGACAGCACCGGGGTTTTAACACTCGTAAAATGCCTGAGAGGAAGGTGATTTCTGGGATGTGCAAACCCGGATAAGGGCTCTACCTGGTCATTCCCCCCGGGGAGAGTGTAAACAATGGTCTTTAAAAAAGCGCTAAAACAAAAAAAGTGAGAATTTTAATAATAATGAATGGTGAAAATGTTTTTCATTTTCAAGCTTCCCACATCAATTTTACTTCCTGGCAAAACCCCTTTAAATCCAACTGTAATCCTGTGCTGTGTAGACACAGCCTTAGTGTATCCTGTCCCGTTGAAGACTTAAACTGTAGTAACTCATTTAGTTATTTTTGTCCCTGGACAAAACTGTTGTAACTATTCACAACATTACAAAATTGCCAGAAGTCTAAAAGTATGACCTGTCTGTAAGCGGCCACCTGCCCGCATTAGTCGCCATGATCGAAATCCGCTTTCTTCTTGACCCATTCACCCAGCATGCTTTGGTGCTTTTGTTGGTGTCTCTGTTCTCAGACTTCTCACAAGCAGAAAGTAATATTCCATGAAACCAGCAGCCACATTATTTGTTGCCCTGAGGAAACGAGATTATTTTTGTTTTGCAAAACTGAAATTCTAAATTGAATTAATTATTCTGCAAGTGGAAACTGTTGTGATCTCCAGTCATATGATTTATCGAGACAACAGAGTAGGGGAAAAGTATCTTTTCAGAGTCAAATTGTGCAAATAACCTAAATTTACAGACCGTTTAATGGGCAAAATCAGCAGCCAATTTGGTTTAATATTGTTTTTTTTCAATTTTTTTTAACTTTTGTAGATTTTATATTCAAGTATCATTCATGAGGTTTCCTAATCTAAAGCAAAATCCCTTCTCAAAAGGCCTCTTACCCCTGCATGGAATACTCCGTATTGTATTTTATATATTACAATTTACAGATTGCATTTACAGTGTTTTTCTAGTGATTCCCACTTATTCAGCACTGTAGACTGAAGAGTGTCCTTTCCTCCCTTTAAGGTTGTTTTCTGTGTTTTATTTAATTGAATAAAAAAAAAAACACACACACTTGCAACCAGAAGCATTTTATACACATTTTAGTTTTGGTATGTATTTTTGGTTTGTCCAAGCTGTTTTTAGTTTTCTTGAAGTTGTATTGAGAAGCGAGTGCAACGAAAATGCCTGGAAAACCTTACATTGGTGCAGGTTGTGTTAACATTTCATCCCAAAAGCGGCCCTCAAATGCTACAGACCAAAACACTAAGGGGCCGTTCACACACTTGTTGGATCCGAAAATCACATTCAAAAACTCATTGATGATCGGATCCAACACGCAGCTGTGTGTTTGGATACATGTTGGGATGAGAGGATCGACCCTTACTTTATTATGGGCTCTGCTGCGTCTTTCCCAAGATTGGGCATGCTGTGGGTGACTTTGTCCGCTGTATGGTCCTGAGGAGTCTCATTAAAACTGAAGGATTCCTGCCAGCGCCCCCGGTTTTTGTAGGCCGCGTGATCGTTTTGTGGGATGGTTTTTCCAGCACTTTTTTTTTTTTTTGTGCTGAAAAAAAATTGCTTTACTTGAGTATATATGGGGCTTAAAAGGGTTGTCTCCTACATTGATTCTCTTACGCAGTCCCCCCCCCCGTTTTTTGGTTTTTTTTTGTTCGGGGCGTGTTTACTGGCTTTTGGCTGCAGTAGAAGCCAGGTCTGTAGTATAGCAAAACCTGCGGAGCCTTAAGAGGTCAAAAGGGCTGTGCATAGGACCTGAGGAGTGTGCGCCCCTACAAAAGGGGATATCTAGGAATGGTGGGACTTGTAATGAAAAATATTGCAAAAATGACTTTTTTGCAAGATTTTTAACATTTAAAAAACAATTTTTGGGTGAGACAACCCTTTTAAAATGAATAATTTTTGGAACTATGTTTCTTTTACAAGCTCAGCCCTAAGTGTATGTTTTTTAACATTATCTAGTGACAGAAGCTCCTGTCAAGAGGTGGAATATATTCGGCATCAAGTGAACAATTCCTTCTAGTGATGTACTAAAAGCAGGAAATCTGGGCCCAAATGAAGTGCTGAGTGGGCTAATTGTGATGGTTATGACCTGGTTTGGAAGAATTTTTCGAATCTTGGGGGGGGTGTTAGTTGGTGATCTTTTTATTTGAACCCAAAAAAGTGTACGTAGCATAACTTTAGTGTTGAACCAGGGCGTGGGTCGGGTCGGTGGCATTTTGCAGGGTGGGTCGTCATAAAATGGCGATCCCCAAAATTTTATTATTGTTTGATGCGTGCAAGAGCAGGGAATTGGGGGCCAGTGACTGCTCCCATATCTTCCGGGCCCTTTTCCCTAAAGGGTGTAATTGATGACATGGGCAGGCAAAGCGCTGCCCCAGGTGAAAAGATTCCGCTCCCATGGCAAACAGGTTTCAGCTAAATTTTTTTCACCTGTTTTCAAAGAAGTAGAAGAGTTTAACCATTCATCAAAACTGACTGTGGCTGAGGCAATTCCTTTATACCCTGACATTGTTAGAGATGTTGCTCCTGTGGTCACCGCTTTGCCCCCAACCCAAGTTAGTGTAGAGAGGCTGTTCTCTAGCCTGGAAATAATGATGAGATGTGAGGTCATGTATGCAGGATCTGATGGAGGCAATACTATTTCTCAGAACAAATTTAGAGACTTCACAAATGTTCCTGCAGGGTTTTGCATAATTACAATTTTTTTTATATCCTAAAGTCATGTCCAATAAATATATTTTACACTGACAAGCAAAATGGTAACAATGGTTTGAACTTGTGACTTTCAGGCTCCATATTGCTCTATCCACTACAGCTTTGTACATGAGGCTACTGTAACTTTATATACAGTTATCTTACCAATCTTATACATAAATGTGACTTGCAAGTATTTAGCATCTGCTTAGTTATAGTTTTGCTCCTAAAAATCTAAATGTTAATTTTTATTATGTTCGTATTTGGAAAATCCCCCTTTGGCTTTCAGCTCTGCCTGAATCCTTCTGGGCTCTGGATCAGATTCAAGCAGGTCTTGACCAAATCTGATCCCAGGTCTCTTCTATACATTCCCAATGTTGGTGCAGACTGGACTTGGATACAAATACAGCTTTTTCTTCAACTCTACCCACAAGTGTTCAAAAGATCAAAACATTGTTACCATTTTGCTTATCAGTGTCTGTTCTACCTAAATAGCTTGATTATTGTATCATAAGGTGATAAGGAGCCAGATGCAACCATTTTACTACAGTAAATTTATTACTTAAACATGCGCCATGTAGTTGGGAGTCGGGAGGTTTGGGAAATTGAGGAGTTGGGGCTTCGGCTTGCCGACTCCACAGCCCTGGTCTGAACACTCCATAAATTGACTGTTCTGCAGATACACGGCTGTGGAGTGCTTATGTTGGCCACTGTCCATGAAGTGCCTACCATGACCTGGACCATGGAGCAATGGAAGATGACCTGGTCTGATGAATCCGTTTTTCTGTGCCAGGTATTTGTATTTTGCTTACAGGAGGCAGGCATAGCACCAGGATGTACTATGGGAATAAGATAAGTTAACTTTTTTTGCTGAAAAAACTTAAGTCCCTGTGATACGTTTCATCTGGGTAAATGTACTGTCCAAGCCCATCTCTTTATGGCAATGATGCTCCTTAAGGGTATGTTCCCACAGCATGTTGTGGCGAGTACCTTCATCAGTGCAATGGCCCTGCTTCCTACTAGTTTTGATTTCCCATGCATGTAATCGCCTGAAAGAAGTGACCTGTCATTACATTTTATGGCCGCACAGTAGGTGCTGGGGATGATGCAGGTTTAACATGGATCTCAATGAGTGCAATGATTTAACTGTATTTGTGGAGCGTAATTCGGGCCCACTGCGGCCCCCAAAATATGTTGTGTGAACATCCCCTAATGGCTGTGCCCTGCTACATTTCAAAAACTGATCAGGGATGGTTTGAGGAACATCATGGATGTTTCGATTTAGCTTCTAAATTCTCCAGATTGCAATCTGAGCACCTGTGGATGTGCTGGAAAAACAAGTCTGATCCATGGAAGCCACACCTCACCATTTCCAAGGGTTGGAGAATCTGCTGCTAATAGCTTTCCGCATACCTCCATGGGTCAGAGCTGCTCCACAACATGAGGGAGACTGATGCTATTCAGGCAAGTGGTTTGTTATGGCTGATTGCTGTAGGTTACCAGTCTCCATGCCTCCTGTCCTAGAAGATGGCGTGAAAATGGCACCTTTTGGGTTGGAATCGTGCATGAAGTTTGCAGCAGTTCTTTGGCTCTGCACAGTAGGGTTAGTCTGGTCTTTGGCTTGAAGGAGTTGTTTCACTACAAAGATAAGCTTTCAACATGTAGGGAATGTTAAATAGACTTTTTACAAATACATTTCTTTGTTTTGCTTAGTTGGGGACAATAGAGATTATCTGCTGTGAGTGCAAACCGGTTTCTCTGGTTACGGACCTGCTTCCCCCTTCTCTCTACAGTTTTGTCCTCTCTAAGAGCAGAGTGGGACATCCACACGCACGATTGGTTGCTTGAAAGAGGTGTTTTATCTCTATCAAAAAAAGGAGACTAATTACTTTTGTTTACTTTTAAAGCAAAGCGCTTCAGAGATCATAGAAAAGATCCCCTGCTCTCAAGTCAGTGCAATTAGAAGAGCTGTGAATATGGAGCTGATATGCTATAGAATCACTCACAGCCTAACCAGGAAGAGCCAGGAAACTATCTAAAACTGCTTGTAGCTCAAACAGCATGGTGAGACAACCCCTTTAATAAAAATAATTTAAAAAAAAAGTGCTGTGAAAAACCATCTAAGATTCCAGTCTAAAGGGGTTTGTCTAATTGGACATATAATGCAGAGAATATTTTCTTATCCCTGCTTTCTGTGCCATTTGTCTAGTCACTGGCAATACATGTTCCTGCCATCAAACCTTATGGACTTGCAGACAGAAGCTTCAGCTTACAATGTATGTGTGAACTAAGCCTAAACCTTAAAATGCTGTCAAACCGTTTACACAGTCTAGCCTCCACATGTAATATAGCTGCAGGTCTGTGCCTTGTCTGATCTCCTGAACGAACAGCATCAGGGGTCCAGCAGTCGGGATGGGATTTGCATCTGTAATTTGGTCAAGTGCGCTCGTTACACAAGTGATAAGTTGGCTTTTGCTTTTCGTGCCATTATGTAGTTATTTCACGGATGCTCATTACAAATCACCTGCTATAAGGGCGATACTGGTCATACAGCTGGGGCCTTCTCCTCCTTGAATTTTTCATAGACCTACATAGTAAGGAGCATTTCCCAGGTGTTGGAGGAGTTTGGGTGCGATCATTGACTACTGACCATGCTGTGGATATCAGTCCACCTGCTGGATGACACCGGTTTCCTAGTTCTTCCCTTGAACTGTTTGGTTTAACCTTCTGAGTAGTAGTTTTCTAAAGTTTGTTCTGTAACATTTTTTTTCAAGCCTTTACCAGAGCGATTGTAAATTCCCTAAACCTATCCTGCTCAAAGGAAACCTGAAGAATTGAATTTCACCAGGGACAGTCACTCCTTACAACTCCTGCTACCTGACCCCAGCAAAGCTTGCCTTTATGCAGCACGTGTAAAGATCCTTTCCCTCTCAAATCCCTTTCTTCTTCAATGAAAGGCTGCCCGCTGCTTGAGCAAGTTAATTGTGCCTAGTACAGGTTAAGAAGAACAGGCGCCATTTACTCCTGCATTTCATGTACATGGGATTTTCTTTACTTTTTTTACCAGTATGTTTCAGCCTCCTAAACTGATGGACAATAGATGTCTGTTCCCTTTGTCCGATATCCGATTACACAGTCCAGAGTTTCCTGATCTTTTAATCAATGGGAATTTATAGGATTCCTTGTTCAGATGTTGAATTTGCTTTCATGTACTTATCGCTACGACTGCTGTGTCCTGTAGATCACACCTGAACAATGCACTGTTTTCATGTAGGTAGAGGGAAGTGCTCTTGCCGTTCCATTGTTCAAGGCTACAGAATCAAACCACCTTTTATGTTCTTTTAAGAAACCTTATGTTTTCTACTTTCCATTCGTCATAATGTAAATTAAGTCCAGTCGAATCCACAATAACTTTGCCACACAATGTAGTTTTTTGCATTGAAATTCCATTAATCCAGCATTAGTGAGGACTTTATACATGGCAAGTTATTTAAAGGGGAGTTCCCATCTTGCACCTCTCTGCTGTACTCAGAACGGAATAGTCGTGCGCAAGTGGGACTGGCTCTCCACTCTGGGCCAACACGTTCGACAGTCCGTTCCTGAGGTGGGTGCAGGTCCCACCTCCTGGGTCACGCACCTATGAGGTTTTAATAACCTTTCCTAACGCTATGCCAGCCCAATGCAAAATGGGAGCCCCCGCTTTAATTTTCTGGAATATATTTTGTGGGGGACTCTTGAGTTGAATTAACCCTTAATGGCGGAAGTACAAGGGAATACAAATCTCGGGCACTAGGGTTTATTGGTACATCCATGGGCCTCACATTATTAGTCCCCTGCTTGCTCCTTGTAAATGGAGAATGGTCTTTATTGGTGGAGGTGATAACTTGCTTATGTGCACATGAGGGATATCCCTCACTACCAGGGCTATGGAGCCGGTAAACCCAAGCTTCGACTCCTCAATTTCCCAAACTCTGACTCCCCTCCCTCATACACGCATGCTTACGTGATAACTTTACTGTAGTAAAATGGTAACATAAGGTTTTTTTATCACCTTATGATAGAATAATCCAAGCTATTTAGGTAGAACATACACTGACAAGCAAAATGATAGCAATGTTTTGACTTTCAGACTCCATATCTCTACCATCCACTACAGCTTTGAATGTGAGACTACCATCATTTTACAGACAGTCATCTTGGCGATCTTATACAGATGACTTGCAACTATTTAGCATCTGCTTAGTTCTGCAGATTCTTGTCCTGTAACTGCATGTTATGGTTTTACTCCTAAAAATCAAAATGTTAATTTTTATTTGGTTTTCAATACTGTCTGAATCCTTCAGGGCTCTCAATCAGCCATGTTTGTTGCGCCAGAACTGATAGACCTTGTAATGAGTCAACTTGTTGACTCTGATATTTTGCCTGGACGTTCACCTCTTGGATTTGGACGGACTTCATTTCGTGGTGTCCCAGCTGTCATGGCCTCACATGATGCAGTTTGGCAATTTTCTTGGCCAAGAGACTACTATAGGTGAGCTGGGTGATGCTGCCTCTCTTTTCTTGGGGAATCTTCTTCATGGCTGCTCGAACCAGTCATCTTTTGCTTGGAAATCAATCTCCTAAAACACTGAGATATTGGCCAATGTGAGAACAGGTAATTTGTAGTAACAAGAAGAAAAAGATTGTTCCATCACCAGGAGTAAAACCATAACAATGCAGTTACAGGACGACAAGAATCTGCAGAACTAAGCATATGCTAAATAGTTGCAAGTAAAATTAATCTGAGAGAGCCAAGATAATATATAAAATTATGATAGTCTCCCATTTAAAGCTGTAGTGGATGGTGAGATATGGAGCCTGAAAGTCAAGTCAAAAGTTCAAAACATTACACTTTAATAAATTGTAAATATGTAAAACGCTGTAAGTGGGGAGGACAGTTGTCAACAAAAACATCTTGAATAACATTTGTGTAGTCTATGAATTTGTTCTGAGAAATGGTATCGCCTCCATCAGATTCACCTTCGTAGATTACCTCAAATCTGATCTAATTATTTCCAGGCTAGAGAACGGCCTTTCTACACTAACTTGGGTTCAAAGCAGTGACCACAAACACCTCTAACAATTTCGGGGTATAAAGGAATCGCCTCATGCACAGTCAGTTGTGATGAATAGTTGAACTTCTACTTTGACCAGATTTCAGCAACATTTTTCTCAATCTGTTTTCTATGGGAGTGGAATCTTTTCCCCTGCGATAACACTTTGCCTGCTCCATGTCTCCAAATACTTTTCAAAATTAATCTTATCTGATGAGGAGACTGAAGATATGGGAGCAGCAGCACTGGCATAACCCAGTTCCTCTTGCTCTTGGCACCGCATTGAACTAACTGGACCAATTTATTATGTATTTTGGATCAGTCCATTTCATAACGACAGACTGCACCAACTTCACAGCCCTGCTCACTACTGCCCACCAGTTGTCATCTGGGTGTCCAGATCAGATGGTAAGCTTCCCGGCAGGGCTCTGCTGCTTCTGAACTGTACTCGTCTCCTAAAAATCTAGACTGTAGGTGCCAACTGTCCAGATCTGGACAGTCCTCCATCAGTTGAGTACCCTTACTCTACAAAAATGGGCTGTCTGAGCTGCTCTTCACTCATGTTTTTTGAGGGGATCTTGAGTGGTGGTCCCCCATCTGACATGTGCCTTAGAGGAGGTTGTAAAGTAGTGTTCTTAAAGGGAACCTGTGAGTTGGTTTTTGCTGCCCTATCTAAGAGCAGAATTTGATAGTGGGAGAGAAGTTGAGCTCTGTGATAGGGTTATATGATTTTATGCTGAATTCCTGAGTAAAAAGCAGAGAAGATCTGTGAAATTACTGCTGACCCTGCCCACATAATGATAGACTATTTGCTCTGTACACACTGATATATGGAAAGCTGTCACTATATGTCGACTGGGTAAGCAGGACTCCCACTATCTTAAGGATTCTGGTCTAGGCTTTTTTTCTCTGCCTCCTCAGCAATCCTGTTCCAAATCCTAACCCTATATATCACAGAGCTCAGCTCTCTCCTCTCTCATATAATCCTGTATCTTAGAATGGAGAGACATAAGTCTCAAAATAGAGCGGTATTGGTGCTTAGATATCAGATCTAAATTGCCAATAATTTTATTCTGATATCTAAGCACCAATCTCTCTCTATTTTGAGACATTTATGTCTGTTTTCCACCCTGCAAAACTGTTGGTGCCAGAATTTCAGGCGGTAATACGAGTGTAGCTGCTACATCTGTGGATATCTAAATCTGCAAGGTTCGTGATTTATACTTTTACATGAGTTGTACCATGTTTCGTACAACCTGCTTAGGTGAGCAATATTAACTATGTATTGTTGAAACAAATGAACTATTTAATACTATACTAGAAGGTGCGCTTCTAGCTGTGTGATATATAGGGTTATATGATAGGAGGAGAGAAGCTAAGCTCTGTGATACATAGGGTTAAATGATAGGAGGAGGGAAGCTGAGCTCTGTGATATATAGGGTTATATGATAGAGGAGAGGAGCTGAGCTCTGTGATATATAGGGTTATATGATAGAGGGAGAGGAGCTGAGCTCTGTGATATATAGGGTTATATGATAGGAGGAGAGGAGCTGAGCTCTGCGATATATTCTGCCAGGAAAAAGTGACGACGCATATTATGCGTCTGGGAAAATGTCGGATATTCCTAATTCTCGATGAGAGCTGTGAATTACCGTAACTGCGGGGCATATTTGGGGCGTATTGATGCGCAGTTACGCCGTGTAAACGTTCTGTATTTGCAGTATGTTTTGAATATGGAGGTGTAGGAACGTCTAGCATTCTGCCCCCATATAAAATGAATGTATAAAAGTTGTTAGAGAGGGACCTGACTTGTTTGCAATGTTTGTGTCTTCTGGAAGCATTGCTGGTGTTTTTTTCCATTTGTGAATATGTATGTGCAGCAATTCCTTTCCTTGTGTATGAAAACCTGCTGTAACCTGCCAGCGTAACAGCATTAATGATGTACTGAGCTCCGACAGGAGCCAGAGCACCACTGCTCCGATCTGGCAGGGAGAATATTAATGTGGAGCACACCTTGGAACATTTGGTAATTAATTTTCACTAAGATGGTTTTAATTCAGCTGGAGGAAGCAAGTCTGCTGTGAAATGTGAACCTAATTTGCATGTGAGGCTTCCACGGTGCGAGACGTCTGGAGGGCTGGAACCTGATATGGAGGGAAGGAGGTTTTTTATGTGGGTGCACAAATGATATTGTGGGTAGTACAGTGCTCAGCCGCCATATGTCACAGAAGCAGGTGCCTACCCCCAAGGATATTAAGCCTGAGAAGGAAAAATAACACTTCATATGTTCAGACTGCAAGTGTATGAGACATTACTTCTGCTATTCCATTGAACAGTGACTTAGAACAAATGACCGCTGATGAGGATATTTTGTGAATGATTAAAGGGGTTGTATCATTTCATTAAATGGTCCTCAGAATGAGGACAGGGGAAACGGCAAGCAATTTTGCAATTGGATGTCATTAACAAAGCTGTCAAGTTTTCACAGGATCCCTTATCTTATTTTCTGTAAACGCTGTTCCCCAGTGCTGGTCAGATTCCTCCTCCTTTCATGTCTTTGGGTGATGGCTCTAATAATTTACATTCTGTCCGGACCCAGTCATATTCACGGGAGCGAGCATTCCTGCCTCTCTCACTCAAAGTTACGGACCGGCACAATTTCACTCTGCACAGCCAGCAGAAACAGAGGCACTGCACCTGCTTCTACAATCAGAAAACAGCACAATTGTGCGACGGTGCCTAATGAAAACCTAGATGGAGCATTAGGCTGCCTTTCTCACTCAAAGTAAGGGACCGACAGCAATTTCACTCTGTACAGCCAGAAGAAACACAATACTGCAGGGCTTCTGCAATCGGAGAACAGCACAATTGTGCCTTAATGCTCCTGTGTGTGTAAACATGGCAGTGAGGTGAGATCTGTGCTGCTCTGGAAGAGTTTGTAGAAGACTGGATTCAATTGTAACTAACCTCCAGCTGTGAGAGGAGAAGAGATCAGTGCTCTGAGTTCATAGAAGATTGTCTAGACTGAATGCAGGGTGTGCTATGTAAACATGCTTACAAACTGCAAGCCAGATGCATTTTCAGATGGCTACCAACAATCCTAATGGACCCCACTGACATAATAGGCCTTATGTATGAAAAGTTGTTGCTATGGGCAACAAAGACCATCTTACTACTAGACAGTTTTCATACATGAGGCCCAATGAGTTTTGATATGTTTGACAGCAAGAAAAGAGCCGTGGACTGCTTGATTCTTAAAATGCTGGTAAACCGGACTGAGGGGCAGGAAACAAACTGAATAAAGCTGTAGTTTTACTTATGCAATGTTTTTCCATTTATATACCTGAGAAAGGTATCCCAGTGGCTCCTATGACTGTTGGTTTCATAGGGAACAACAGTACAAACATGCTAACTTTTTGGACTATATTTCCTGTTTTCTGAACGTAAATGCTTGACAGCAGCGCTACACACTATTTTGTCTGGCAGGCCATGAAAACCGTGCACATGTAGTGTTAGCAAGACTACATTTGTACTCTTCCCTATGGATCCATTGCAGTATACATACCTTTTTAGGTATCCAGATAATCCGAATGGAGGTCCTGAGTGGGACCATAGATTAAAGAGATTTTCTCACCACAATGCTAATAGTCTTCATTTACCTTTCCCTCCTGTTTAAAAGCTAGTCAAATACATGTTGTGCTTTTGCTCTGGTCATAAGATACAGATTTATCTCCTTTTAGAGAATACAAGTTTCTCTTGGTTACTGACCACGTATCTCTCCTCTGTCTCATTTGATTGGTCCATGCTGCAGTCACTCAGTTTGACCATTTTGAGTCACTTCCTGCAGAGTCTTATCTCTAGCAACGGAGATTGTTTACCTAACTAATGAGAAGCTTTCACACATTTAGCGCTCTGTAGCCTTGTATATTACATTTTATAAGTGTCCTGCACCCACGTCGGTGTAACGGCTATAGACCCAACCACATCCTGTATAGGAAGTGTAAATCTAAAGCTGGCTGTGGCTCTAAAACTGCATGGGGAGCAAACCTCTTTAATGGAACCTCCGCATTACAGGGTTTTATTGAGGGGGTCAGATTTACTTTAACTCACAAAAAAAGCTTATACAAGGGCAGCTAAAATACCACTTCCCAGCAGGATGCAGAGAAGCCACTGATCCATGGGAAAAACTGCTCGGCATTTTGCACCCAAACAACCATTCGCTCAGCCACTAATAATGAGAGGGCGGCTGCTTAGTATTCTATTAGCACATTGGTAAAGCTACTATGGGAAACTTATCGAGGGTGTCATCAGGGTATGATATGGTGCAAGATAGAAACTGGTAATGGGTGGAGGGACCCCATATGCTTTGGCTGTACTGGGCCCTAAAATTACTGCTTGCATGTGTGATGCACTCCGCTGCTTACAGCCTATTGGGGGAATTCATGCTGTTTGTTCAGACTACACCTCTCCCCCCTGCCATCCGTCAAGTGCTCAAAATAAAAGGAAGTGTGGACATCTGTGTGGTAAGTCTGTAGCGGGACCTCACCAAATTCACAGGCTGAATTTATTACAAGGTTCTCGTGACAGAAGATTGCACATGAAGTTGGTCTGTTCAACAAATCTATTGAAAAGCTGCTGTTTCTTCCTTTCCCTCTCGGGACACCCACAGTTCTGGTGAGAAGCTGCCACTTGTTTGCCGAGTCTTAGGCTATGTTCACACAGCCTAAAATGGGACGTATTTCGCTCCGTACTGCGTGAAATACGGGGCGAGATACGTCCCAGTCATTACGGTAATCCACAGTTCTCATAGAGCACTATGGATTACGTCTCCTCTCCCTGCTCGCACAATGCGGCGAGAGAAGTGACATGTCAATAATTCACGGCATATACGCGCCGTAAGTAATGAAGGTCTATGGGGCCGGCGGGCCCCCCTCCACCCCCGTCCGCACGGCATAATTGCGGGGCGAAATACGTCCTGCAATTACACCGTGTGACCATAGTCTTGTACTGTTCATATGTGACCATTAGCACTGACACGAGGTGGATTTTCTAAGAGGAAGTGGAAGAACACCAGGGGTGCACCGTCCATATAGAAGCATTTCCCTAGCGGTATCCAATACAAAGTTGAACATTCTTGAGATAACCCCTTGAATCTTTGCCAGAAAGGGTTTTACTTTGCTCTACTTGAATGTCTGCATGGAATATTCAGGTACAGTATACAGCATTAACTTTACAACATGACGCTGTACATATAGCATTTCTACTAATAGTAATATACTGCACTATAGAATACAACGAGCATCTAGGCCTTTCATTCAGCCTAGGGTGTGGTGTTCTCCTGGGGAGTTTCACAGTTTGTCAAAAAGAAAAATCTTAATTTTCATATGTCCATTTGTACATTTCATTCTGCAACATCCAGTTAGGTTTAGAAGTGATAAAATATGTGGATTGTTATTTGTAGCAGGTGGATGTGACTTTTAGAAATGTAACCTAGATTTACGAAGCTGGAATAAACAGAACCACCTGTATTGCTTCCGAAGTACATTGGGATTTAATAAACACAAATCTGATGCGCATTTTATGGATGCCAAGACTACGAACTTCTCTGGCATCAGAGCTCTGCAAATTCAGCTGAGTAATTACCAGAAGACTGGTTCCTGGAGACCCCCTGCCTGCCACCCCGATCCATAACAACCAGTCTGTCTCCAAAGTCTTCTGTTGTGCATTTCATGAAGAGAAGGCAGCAGCTATGCTACTGCTAATAGCCACCTGTGTCAAAGATTACATTTAAAGGGGTTGTTTCACCATGTTTTAGAGCCACAAGCAGATTCAGATTCATGCATGCTGTCTCTTCCTGATCAGGCTGTGGCTGCTTAAATGGCAGTGATTAGCAGATCGGCTCGGCAGTTACAGCTACTTCTAGTAGCACTGACGTGAGAGCAAGAGATGTTATCTAGAAGTGCAGAGCTCAAAGTAAGCAAACAAAAGGAGACTAATTACTTGTTTTGATATAACTCGACTCTCAAGCTACCGACCGTCCTACCTGTGGTGATTCCTGGTATCCGATAAGACCGAGCAGAGCGAAGGAGAGCTCAGAATGGTAACCAGAGAAACCTGTATGCACTCAGCGCTGATAAATTCATATCTCCTCAACAAAGCCAAAAATATAGCAATATTGTGGACAAACCATTGTTATCTGTCCCTACATGTCTAAAGCTAATCCTTGTAGTGAGAACCCCTTTATCGTTCTAGAATACATTAATCTGTACTTGGCTGTTGCACAGTCTAGTGAATCAAGTAGGTTGGCACAGCCTATGCATCACTCACCAGATTCTGCCTTGTCTCTATTCTGAAGCAGTAGGATGGTGTCTACTGGGTTCAGTCTGTTATCCAGCCATTGAGCTGTAATTATGGCCTTGTTGTGTTTTTGAGTAAAGTCCCATTTTTCTGTGAATTGTTAGTGTAGGGACTCGCAAGTGCTGGGCAGGCCGCCCAATCGAATAGTAACGGTCTACAAGCCAGCATGGTGCACCACACGTATCTGCATCAATGGCAACCTTTTGTATCACCTTATCTATATGCAATTAGAATACCAGCAACCACCCCTTCATACATAGGTGTGCGAGTGGTTGTCTTATCAGTATTTTTGTATTTGTACATTCTTCCCATGTATTATACTGCGCTGTTTTGCACACTGGTGTGAACAGGTATCCATTCGATGTGCAGTTTTTAATAATCTAACTGTCCCACTGGTGGAAGGGGTGTGAGCTACTGCTCAGCAATTACCTTCACCTGTTATATCTTTCCCAAGTAGCACAGGGGCTTGTGTTGCCTCCTGCTGGGTTCAGTCTTTAGTCCAGCCATTGAGCTGTAAGAATGGCTTTCTTGTGTGAGTAAATGTACTATTTCTTTGATTTTTATTCTTGGCTACCATTCTCTCAACAATCCAGAACATCTTGTACTGATGAGGGACAAGAATCTCAAAATTGGTGATTTAAGCCCAGCAGGAATTTCTTCTGGAAGAGTCGCACGTCCTGTTACAAGGTTCCTCAATGGACCGAATTTAAGTGGCCCTAGAGTAATGGCTTTTTCCCTGGATGAATGCGTATTAACTTAACAACCTATTTTCCCAGCGAGCATTGCATTGCCATGAAGTCTCCCTACACCTTTATGGTGCTTTCCAGAAGGAAAAAATTTCCCTATAGTGTTAAGCTTGCTAAAGGCCTGGAAAATTGCCTTAACTGGACCATCGCATTGTATCCTTAGTGTGAACTTAAAACCTCCTACCCTGGCATCCTATACCCATCTCTTCTAACCTCTCAAGGGATAAGTAAAGTGAGATATGGAGAGGAGAGGTCTATCATGCTAAGAATTGCTTTTGCTGCCACTGTAGTCACTTGTTTTTCGAGTATTAAGGGGAGTTGGTTTGGCTCATGTCAGAATAACACTTGTCATTCCATCATTGCAGGTCCGCGTTCACCCTGGAATCATCGCTGCTGTTGTTGTGGTTGCCTTGCTGGCATTATTGGCAGCCATTTTCATCATAAAAAAATATTGCTTTCCTCAAAGGTGAGTGTTTCTTGCAAACTGTGCTCCAATGCTTCTCACTTATTAAAGGGTTATTCTTCCCAGGTTGATTAGCTTTAAACATAAAGGCAAAGGTGATTAAAGATTATTCACAAATACATTGCTGTTCTGATTTTGCAGCTAGAGCAGTTCACATCCTGCTTGTTTATGGACGTTTCTGTAGTTCTAGTTACCGACTCCCTTTTTGCTCTAGCAGTGGCCGGGATGATGTCACTCCCTGTTGTGGTCTTTTCAGCATCAGTCTTAACTTTAGGCTCTTCGATGCTTTAAGCTTTTTAAAAGCGCCGAACATATAATCGTCCCTGCAACCCCATAAGCAGCAATAGAAAAGACAAGCTGCAGTCTCCAAAGTTGGTCTTTTCTCTGCTGGTCTTCCGGCGCCGGCGTATTATCCAACATGTTGTATAATACGTTGGCGCTTTTAGTTTTCTTGGTGTCTTCCCATACAATACAATTGTACGGGTGTCATCAAAAAAAAAAAAGAAGCGACCGTGTTTTTTGTACAAAAGCATGACAGAAACCGCAGCCCTGCATCGGGAAAAAAACTACCACTTTCGCAGTGGACACGTAGCCTTAGTTTGGTTGCCTTGTGGCCTGCTGTTTAAAAACCACTCCATGACCAATGTCTCTCTAATAGGCTCAGCTAGGAAAAGCAGAGCTGAAATGTCAGGCATTGCTGTATACTTGCCCATAGCCTGAACAGAAACTGGGAGCCTGAAACAGGCTGTTTCACAGACCTGCTTTTCACAGCCAGATCCTCCAGATCCTAGAACCCATTTACAGCTATATATTCAGCTAAATGTTCAAACATGCTTGGCGTATGTGTTTTGATTACCAAGTTCTTTTGTTTTTTTATTCATAGCTTGGTAAATTTTGGTGCATCTTTAGGCTTTTTATACAAATTTTTTGGTGACTTACAGTGCTTAGTTTCTAAAGCACATGGGGCCTAATGTATGAAAACTGTCTAGGTATAAGACTTTCATTGTTGCCCATAGCAACCAATCAGAGCGCCCCTTTCATTTTATCACAACACTATATGAAATGAAAGGAGAGCTCTGGTTGCTATGGGCAACAAAAAAGGCTTTAGATATAGGCAGTTTTCATGCATGTTCCCCATGATGCCTAAAATATGTTCTTAATTCTCATTTTTGTTTTTGCTTTCCACAAGCAATATTGACCTACTTTCTAAATTTGTCCTCATTACGAATGTGCTGCTATATAGTCTGTACAACTCCTGTACATAGCAAGCTGTGCTGCTGGCCACGCCACTCTTCCTCTTTCTCCTCTTGAGTTAGAGATGCTTCCAACAGGAAGGAGGAGAAAGTTGTACATGACAAATCTGAGTATCTTCAGGGAGGGCTGATCATGCAGGCTGCAATATATTAGAATGTAGATAAGGAGAGAAGCCCAAACATGACACACAGCAAGGTGGAGATGGATCACATCAGTTATGTATCAGTGTAGAAGGAGGAATGAAACCGTAGACCGATGCAGAGGAAAGGGAAAGCAAACCACCTGGTCAGTGGCTGTCCGCTTAGTGATCCCTTATTGGCTGTTGAAGGAGAAAGCAGTACAAGAATATACATGAGGGCTAGTGAAGGCAGCAGCATCCTGGTGTCACAGAACTCGCATGCACAGGAGCAAAGTCTGAAACTGATCTGATTGCAAAGTACATATTAGGGAGGAGGGAGGTATCTAACAATGAGTGAATGGGGGAGAACACTAGCCTGAAAGTTGTTGGGTGGGTTCCCTCCCATTTCAAGCTCATGGTAACATGTAACAAAGTGACTAACGTAAAAGAAAAAAAAATTCCACGCCAAGGTGTCCACGGCCTTTATAGGAATTTTCCTTAGAAGTACCACCTCTCAATCTTTATTCCACAGCTGGGACTTCAGCAAACAGTTGCAATTTACAGCCTGTTGATTTTCATCCCACCTGTGGAGGCGCTGCAGGGAAGGAAGTATTACCGTTGTCCTTTTTAGTCACCCTACTGATAGTAGAGCCAATTTATCTGTGTATTGACTCTTGACTGCCATGTGAAAAAGCATGAGTTTTTGTGACCGCATCCATTTTCATACACATGAATACAAAGAGAAGTGTAACAAGAGAAATGTTAATTTCTCACTATTTAAGCCACAAAAGTGTAATAAAATGGTTTTAATTGTTGTTTGGGATTTTTTTTTTTTTTTTTTTCCTCTGATCAGTTTGTATTTGGTCTTGCCCTGGTTTTCTGATGCTTCAAAACTGCATGTAAACTTAACCTTTGAATACTGATGTAAAGAACAGAATCCGAGAGACTGCCAGGACATTGTTTTCGGATTCTAGGCCTGAATTCCTGTTTCTGGACAGTACAAATCTGTCTGATAAGCATTACAAATAAGCTGAGATATCAGTATTATTTCCTGGTGATTCATTTGCACCAAGCAGCGTAGTGGAGAGACCTTCTGGATAATTCTTTCTTGTTTTTCAGTAATATTACATACAGATACTCCACGCTCCGAAGTCACCATGAAGAGTTAGACAACAGCACCACCACCAGGCTGCAAGAAGATTCAGATGAGGTAATAAAATGGTTTAAAAACCATCTATGCTCATACATTGTGGAATGTAGTAGGAATTGTAGGTAATAGTTGTCGTATTAAAAAAGCAGACCAATTTGTCACTGTATAGACTTCTGACCATTAACTCCTTCATATACTGTGACCATGTATGTCAACATTCAGTTTGAAGAGGCCTAGGTGCTGTCCTCACATGGGAGCTCAGCTGTGATGGCTCGAACTCTACTATCCACTTAACCCTTTATGCCCACCTCAATAATGGCCAAAACCTCTTGGGTTTGATGGAGAGAGAAACTACCTCTGCTACCGTTTTGCGGAAACCTGATCTTAGCCAGCTGTGGCAGCAGGTGATTTAACAAAGTATACCCTCATTGAATTTTATGGATTTATGTGACGGGACATAATGGAAAAAATTTGCGTAAACACCTCTCTGCACTCAACACTCTGCAAAAAATACACTTCACACATCATTTTGGAAGCCTAAACTTGGACTTCCGAATTAAGCTGTGTGAACATACCTATATGGTACGGTCACACAACAGCATAATTGTGCCAATGCGCACACCGCAAATAGAGTAAAATCATTTGTCGATCCTGCACTTGTGTAAAGTAATCGTTCAGACGACGATGCTTTTGATCGTATTTCTTGGCGCATACTCTGCTCCCGTAAAAAGAAGTGACCGGTCACTACTTTCAGCCACTTATTCACTGAGAAATACAAAATAGGAGGCAGAACACGGCCTCGTGTTGAAAGTACGCGCTGACCAGCACAGTCTTTCAGCTGCGGTAGTGGAGGCGTATTGCAGTGCGTACCGCTGCGCGCCGCAATACACCATGTGAACATACCCTTACTTTCAATAAGTAGAGGATGGGAGGAGTATAGATGGTAGGGCAGGGCAAGCTCCTCATAGATGTGGATTCAGCTTTGGCAGAGCAGACTGCATGCTGCCAGATTTGTTAAGTAAATGCTGCAGAACTTCTGTATATTACACAATAAGTGGCAGACCGCAGGGAGCAGCATATCTGTTACCAGCTCATGCTGCTTTGTAACTGGTTCCCGAAAACACCCCACCTTTGTTTGTTTCTGCTGTAAATTGCTTGGTATCCTTGAAGCAGAATCTGCCGCATATGAGTTCACCTACAGGGAGAAGTCACTGAATCCCTCATTAGAAACCTGTCCAATTGCAGTGATCTTTGTTTAAGTAATACCTGTACCGTAACATAGTGAGCCTGTCCTTGTTACACAACTTTCTTCTCTTTTCCAGGATCTGCTGGACTAAGGGATACTGTGTAAATACTAGAACTTGACAAGAAATGCTCCATTATGCAATGTGCACTGGCCGTCCTGACTTTGTACATTACCTGGATATTTCTATTGAGATGACTTTACATGCACTGAATAACACTGGACAAAGAGAAGCATTTATATGATAAATGATCAGTATTAAATGTATTGTAAATGATAGATGCAGTTTGAAGGGACTGTTTAATAGTTTGCAGTAATCAACGGGCACAACTCTCCAGGCCCTCCGCTGGTAGGTGGAATATCCGTGTTAACTACCTCATCGGTATAGAAGTGACTGCAAATGTAATAGCCTGCAACTCCATCCTCCATGCAGGGAGGCAGAATCCTGATGGGATGTATATTAAACAGCTGCATTCCCTCCTGAGGCTGGGTCCCAGCTGCTTGTGAGCAAAACTGCAGCCACCAATGGCCCTAGGAGTTTGCCATAGAAACTTTTATCACCAGCAAACTTGTGCAGGCGTTGGCAGCTGTAGTTTTGGCCGCATGCGGCTGCTGCAACAAAGGGCCCGGACCTAATTGTAGTTTCTGGCGTACCAATTTATTAACCCTTGCCTCGTACCATGAAATAAAAAATTACTACATATGAAAGCTGCATTGGGTCGCACCATGGTACCAGACAAGCGTTAATATGATGGGTATTGGGCCCAGCACTTGAAAACAGTTTATCAGTATTGTGCCTTCTGGCTATATGCCTACAGTAAACGATTGTATTACGTTATTTGATTTATAATATATACACATGCAGACGTTCTATATATGCATGTAATGTTTCTCTCTTTAACGGCTATAACCTGTCCTCGTCCTATCCAACAGCTAATGGTTTTGTGATCAATCAGACCACAAAACAAATGTAGTAGTGAGTTTTTGTGTATTTATGGGACAGTCTATGGGAGCAAAAAAGGCAACTAACAAACTATAGGAAATTTATAATGTCTTAAATATTCACCGTAAACACTGAGCAACTGCGTTTGCACCGGTGTAGGTTTTCTTTCTCGTTATATTTCTATTCACTGATGGCAAACAGAGGTCATACACTGGTGAGAAATTAAAATGCGCAGCATGTTAGAAGATACACTGTACGCACTATGAGGCAAGTATGTATTTTTGAGGATTCATTTTATTATTGATCAACTACAGTGCTGTTGGTCAATCCAGAATGTTAAACTTCAAACCTTAGGGTAAGTTAATTGTGGGGTGAACTGTACACTCCGCAATTATGCCGGGTGTTCGGGGAGTCGCGCTGATCGGCGCATACTCCTGCGACCGGGGGGATGGGATGGGCAGCCCACCAGCTCTATAGACATGCATTATTTGCAGCGCAAAAGGGCCGTGAATAAGTGACGTCACTTATCTCCTCGCACGTACAATATGATCGGGATTACCATAATTGGGGCGCACCCAATAAGTCGTGTGAACATACCCTTTATGTTGACTAAAGTAAGTGAGGTTTTGGCTCTCTTAGGAAAACATAAGTGTGTGGAATTATTTGGGCAACTATTAGTATGCAGAATAAAAAACACAAATATTTTCTCAACTCGCATGTTTATTTTCAGGTGTTAAAGTGAAAATAATAAAACGTAATTTACCATTTTGGACACTTTTTTTCAATTTTTTTTGTTGTTTTTGGGAAGTGTCTGAAATTTTTAAAACCGGAGACCAATATAGCCCCACTTCTCTTCCATAAGTCCTAAGGGCTCGTTCACACGGCTTATTTTGGGACTGATTTCAGCCGTATTGAGCGCCGTATTTGCGCTCCAAACCGGCTGAAATCAGTCCCAGGCATTACGGTAATCCACAGTTCATAGAGAACTATGGATTACATCTCCTCTCCCCGCTCGGCAAATCCGCCACGGGGGGGAGAAAGTGACATGCACATTCATGGCGCGTACACGCCGTAAATAATCAGTCTATGGGGCCGACGAGCTGCCGGCCCCCCGCCACGGCTGCCGGCGTAATTGCAGGGTAAAATCGTCCCCGCAATAAGCCGTGTGAACATTGCCTTAGCCTTCAATTCACGGAGTCTGACAGTTTCTTAAACTGTTGACCATAGACTTGTGCAGCAGCAACCACCGGCTCCCAGATACTGTACAGAGAGATGGACTGTTTTCCTTCACTGTAAATTTCCTGTTTTAAGAAGGATCCTCAAATTCTCAATAGGATTTGGGTCAGGTGAGGCCACATTCTTCTCATCTCTAAAGCAAACCTTTCAGGTGGTCTGTGCTGCCCTGAGAGCAGGTTGTGATGGGCAAAAAGCTGGACTCCGTGGCTGCTTTTTGTGTATCGTCGCATGTACAGATCAATTCATTGTATGTGGACACGGTCAGCAACATTTTTAGCTTCACTTTTACAGATTCTCTGAATCAATTTCCCTGCATAAAAATCATGGTTTTCTTGAAAGATGCAAACTCTTTACTGTATCACTGCTTGAAGTAGTCAGTAGGCTTGGAAGTTGATGTTGAGTCCATCTTCAACCTAAAAAGATCCAACTCGCTCATCTTTAATACCAGCCCGTAGCAAGTGCCAGCAAGCAAGTTTGTCTTTAGAGATTAATACGTTTCATTGTATCTTGTTCAGCAGTAGTTAGGTTTCAGCCCTGGAACACTTTGAGCACTAAACACCTTGCACTCTAGGGGGCTTGCTGTTCTGGAATATGAAAGTACTGGGGATAATGGTTTCCTGGAGGCTTTACATTTGACTTGTCTCAAATATTTGGCAGTTCATTTGCATCTTTTTTTTTTTTTCTCCACACATTTCTTGCAACCCTGTTGACTTATTTGCAGCAAAACGTTCAATGTTTCTGTGATCTCGCCCTATTTCAAGACTACTGCATCCCTCTAAAAGACTAGGTTAAGCGGTTTTCTCAGCATGCTGTTACTGAGCCACAGGCAGCTTCAGACTCTTTCAGGTGAGGCTGTGGGTCAGTCTATAGCAGTGATTGACGTATCGCCTCTGCTATTCCTGTTAGTGATATGAGTGCAAGAGGTTTATATTTTAGTGTGCAAGGATACAGAGCTCTAACGGCAAGGGTTTTCAGTCTGTTTTACAGATCGTTTTCGTGTTTGGAAACAGTCTGTAAACACTGTCAACCTTTTCTATTGATTTAAATAGAAATCTGTTCAGCAGCCCACACTGCATGGATTTTCTGCCGGATGGTTTTTTACACCAGCGGCGGTCCGAAAAACTTAAAACCTGTTCATTCTTCCGCCTGGTTTTCGGTAGAACATGCAATTCTTTGCAAGACGGACCCAAGCGGCGCTTTTAAAACACGCAGCGGCGATCTCTCATGTGAACGCCGCTGCGTGTTCGTCATAGCAAGCAGTGATGGTCACTGCTAATTGTTTAGATCAGTCTTGAGTCCGCTCTGTTAGTCCCCAAGACGAATCTACAAAGTGCTTGTAAACCGGAGTGAAAACTGTGTGAACAAGCCCTAAGGGTTTAAACTTGTCATTAATTTAAATAAACCAGCTTCTGTGCTAGAGATAAGACTTGTCAGGGAGTGACTCAACATGGTTGGACAGCAGCATGAAGCAATGCGATAAAGCAGGGAAAGGGTGTTGGTAATCTAGAGAAACGTGTGTACACTCGCAGTAGACAAAATCTTTATCTCAAAACCGCAATGCATTTGGTTATAGTCCTCATTTACCTTTTCCTACATGTTAAAAGCTAATCGTAGTAGTGAGAACCCCTTTTTTTATTAACTTTTTTGGCCTATTTTGCCTGAGCAAAACAAGCTGCCTAAAAAGATTCTCATCTTGATACAGGGTGTTAATCCCCTTAAACATATCATTTACACATCACAGGACATGGTTCGACCAATAAGCATTCACATTCATACAGCTTACTTGCCTCTTAACTGTGCATACAAGGTATGTTATCTTTTACGAGGCTTTCTTTGCTAAAAATCCGTGGGCCATAACCTAGAATACTTCTATAAAAGGTCAGAGAAGAGTGGGGATAACACACAGTGGCTCTTCCTCAACAGACCTGGGTGCTGCAGAGAAAGTGTAGAGTCAAGCGCAACTTCACTTCATGAAATTAAAGGGGTTGTCTCACTACAAATATTAGCTTTCAACATGTAGGGAATGGTAAATGAAGACTCTTCCAAATATATTGCTTTGTAAGAGGTTTTATCTCCTGAGTGCACAGGTGTTTCTCTAGGTTATGGACTCCGTTCTCTATACTACTTTTGTTTTACTTTAGAGCAGAGCACTTCAGAGCTCATAGATAATCTCTCCTGCTGTTGTGTCAGTGCAATTAGAAGAGCTGTGAATACAGAGCTGATCACGGCGATATAACCACCCACAGCATAACCAGAAGGAGCCATAAAGCATTAATCTAAAACTGCTTGCGACTCTGCGAAACCGCATGGTGAGACAACCCCCTTTAACTGCCGGTGGTCTTGGAAGTCAGATCATCATTGATCAGCTAATTATGAATTTTAAACCTTTTCATTTTTATATAACTAAATCTATCAAAGCCCCATCCCAGTTCCATGTCCTGCAGCACCATTTCTAAGACTATTCATGTTGCAGGAGTACTAGCACAGTCCACCCTGTATTTCTGAATAGAATACTAGAGCTACAGTAAAGACTGACAGTATGAGAGAGCAGAAAGAAAGAGGGTGGAACTAGAGATGGCAATTATGGTTTATCTAGTAGTTAACCTCTGCAAGTAACTGGAGGGTATGGTACACTATTGCATAGCTCATAAAAATTATAAACCAAAGAAAAAGCACCAACTGACCTGTATCACCTATCTAAGGATTTGGAGATGACATTAAAGGGCTAACATAGTAAAAATGCCATTGTTCTGGTAGGACAGCACAGCTCCTGCTTTCATGTGTTTACAGGGTCGCTGTAGTAGCCAAAGAAACAATAGTTAGAATTCAGAGTTTAGCCAGTGCTTCCTTCAGGTCTGACACTTGCAATCGACTTAGAAGAAAGTGAGTTTTTTCTTTTGTTCTACTCTGGAAAAATGCCATTTAACAAATAATTGGCCACAATTACACAGACCTAAATCAAGTGCATGGATTAGCATGTCTCTCACCTTGGATGCTGAATTGCCGGTAGTTTCCATCCAGTGTTACACAGTAATTGTCCTCTTTTTAGAGCGAATAAATCACTTGAGTTAACAACCCTTCTCCAGAATGTAACTTGTTATTATTGCACTCTAGAAACTCATGCAGACCCTTTCAAACTCATTTAGTGAGTTCAGTCACCAATTCCTCTGGCAGAGAGTTCCAGTCTCTCTACTCTAAGGTACATCCACACAACATGGTTTTATCAGGTTTTTAGATTGTTTCCAAATCCACAAACCCGTCTGAAAACCGACCAGAAACTGTCCCAATAGACTGTAATAGGAAATCCGTTCAGTAGTCTACGCTGAACGGATTCTCAGCCGCCGGCATTCTGAAAAACTTTGAACATGGTTTTCAGGCAGAAGATGTGCAATTCAGTGGTTATGGGGGACGGGTGTATCCGAACAGTATTTTGTATAGGTCATGTGGATGCACACGGCATACTGTGCACACCACAATATACCAAGTGTTTTAGAAGTACACGCTGGCCTTCATCATTGTCAGCGGTGCGTAAGCGCCATGAAGAAGTGACAGGTAATTTTTCTCTCCCGGTGTACAATAAGCGCGCATTGTATGCTGTGGGAGATGGACGCAATTCATCGCTCTATATGAGAGCTATGAATTACCAGAATTGCGGGGCGTATTGAAGTGCAAATACGCTGCAATTATGCCTTGTAAACATAACCTTACAGTAAGGTATTCCCTTCTGTATATGTAGAAACCTTTTTTTTTTTTTCTTTCCCTGTAGACCTAGAGGATACCCTCTTGTTCTAGATACAGTCCTGATTGTAAGTAGATTATGGGAGAGATCTCTATATTGACCCGTGATCTATTTATTAGGTCACCACCTCATAAGCCAATTTTCTTATATCTAATCCTAATTTTGATATTCTTTCTGCGTATTGTAGTCTACCCAGTTCCACTACAATGTCTGTTTTGAGCTGGTGGCCAAAACTTTCCTATGCTGTCTGACTAGGAACTTGTATAGTATATGGTAAAAGAATTGAGCGGATTTACCAATTCCATGTGGCACTGGCTTCGTTGCCAGCAGGGGATCTCATTGACTACAATGAGATCCATTGGTTTTGTCACTGTGTCCTTCATTTTAATGAGAAGAGAAAAACAAAAACACTGCATAGTGTGCTGTTCTTCTGTCCTTTTTTTGATGGAATATGTGACAGTGACTCTGGACAGAACCTCTGATGCAGAGATGAACCTAACCTTGGTGACCTGTCCCTTTGCATGATTTTGACATGGAGTTGGTGTTTTTTTTTTTTTTTTTTAAAGCTGGAAAAATCCACTGCTGAATCTATCATGCATGATGCCCTCCAATTTCCTTTTGTAGCAGCAATCTTCACTGGTTTTTTACACAGATTTGACCACATTAAAATGGGACTATTCCATGTTTTTGGTTCATCGTCAAACAGGTGAAATCACGAATTATTTTCTGCATTGCAGATTTCAATATTGCGAAAAACTAAAATAAAATGTGCATTTGTAGTATGAACCATAGCATGAATTTCAGTTGAAAACAGTGGAAAGAATATCCTTGAATTTGTGTTAAAAAAAAAAAAAAAAAAAAAAAAAGTCTGCCGAATTTACATACCCTGCAAATACAACATATAACAAGGGCTTATTTAAAAGCTTTTTAAATGGTGATTCGACACATCAAGTGTTTTTTGAAAAATTCCACTACAGTTTTTTTAATGTGGCGTTTTGTGCCAAACCCATAAGTGGACTCTAAAGAGAATATAAAGAAGGGACTTGTACTTCTTACCATCACTATTGAATCCTGGCTTTCGACCAAAATCTGACCGCAAAATGCGGAACATTCTTTCTCCCCAAACCCCCAAGAAAAAAAGAACATGAAAACTGAAAAACCTAAATCTGAGGTAGTAATTGCCTATGCAGTTTTAGTGAATTTTAATTTTGTTTCGCCTATAAAAACAGCCTAGCCAATTGCCGACTCGCCAGCAACTCAATGAAAATACATTTTTTCCAAGTACAGGTTTCAGAACAGCTTCATGTAAATATAGCCTTAAAGGTTTGTTCTCACCATGTTTCACAGCGCCTACTTCTCACAGCCAGCTTTGGGCTCCCACAGCCAGCTTTGGGCTCCCACTTCCTCATTAGGTTGTGGGTGGTTCTAGAGCAGTGGTAGAAATGTCAGAGACAATGGACCACATGTATGAAAACTGTCTAGGTCTAAAATTCACTTTGTTGTCCATAGCAACCAATCAGAGCCCCCCTTTCATTTCATATAGTGCTCTGGAAGAATGAGAGGGGTGCGCTGATTGGTTGCTATGGGCAACAGTGAATTTTAGACCTAGACAGTTTTCATACATGAGGCCCTATGTGTCAAGCTAAGTTTCCTAGGGGGACCCTGCTAATACGTTTTATATAGTTAGGCAGAAGGCTGCAGAGCGCCAAAGGGTTTAAAATTTGTCAGGAACATAGCTAAACAAGCTTCTGTGCTAGCGATAACACCCAGCAGGGCGTGACATCACAGGGCTGCTGGAGAACCGAGACCTGGTTGCTGACCCAGGGAAGCCTGCGCACACAACTAGGAAATAAGAACTGCTTTAACTCTTAGGCCTGGTTCACACGGCTCATTCAAGCCGTAATTGCGAGCCGGATTTCGCTCGCAATTCCGGCTTGAATAAGGGGGGGCGCGGCCCGCCGGCCCCATAGACTTGCATTATCCACGGCGCGTATTCCACTGGGATAATGTGCATATCACTTTCTCCCCGGCCGGCGGATTCGCCGAGCGGGTTGGAGCGACGGAATCCACTGTTCTCTATGAGAACTCTGGATTACCGTAATGACTGCGACGGATTGGAGCCGTACTGAAGCGCAAATCCGACGCGCAGTACGGCTCCAATCAGTTCCAGAATAAGCCATGTGAACAGCCCCTTAAAGAAAGCAAAATCAGAACAGCAATGTATTTGTTAATGTTTACCCTTTGCCTACATGTTTAAAGCTAATCATTGTGATGAGTCCTTTAAAGGGGCTTATGTACTAAAGAAGAAAATAGCTTAAAATGGTATTTCAATGATTTATGGCCCGCTTTCTTCTTTTGACTTAAACTCTCCTGAATTTCTAATGCATAGCAGGGATCACAAACCTCCCCTATTCTCTCATTAATAGGGGTCAATAAGTTCCACATCAGCTACCAGACGACATATATGGCCTAATCAGTTCTCCTAATAGCCCTTTTTAATTAACAATTAATAAACAGTTATACAATTTTCTCCTATCATTTTAGGCTTTAATTCCAAACCAGCAGCAGGTTGGGGGATTCAGTGACCAAACACCTGTTGGGAATTTTGCCATTAAGTTTCTTGTTGATCAGCAAGTTGTGCTAAAGATATTAAACCGTTGGACATGTGCATTCTAAAGTTTAGAGATTGGTCTAATTTAGTTCATTTAAAAAAAATGTTCAAGAAATTCTATCTTCATCCTGAAATTTCAATCAAAAGCCAAATATCCCTAACTTTTTGTGAATATTGTGTAATTTGTATGAGTGATGGGATGATCATAAGAAACTGCTACATTTTATTTCTCTACTTTGCTGCTTTAATTTTCATACACAGAAGTGGAAAACATTTGGGACATGTAAATCAGGGCTGCATACGCTGAGATTAGCCATGTGTTAACGAATCTCTGGCGTCTGATCTAGGGCTAATGCCTGGCTTGTTGAAAAGAGGCTATGCTTCATTTACTGCTTCAGACTCTGAGAGGCAGCGATCTATCAGAATACAATGTTGGCCCTTGTCATCTGGCTATAGATGCGGGTGCTTGCTCCATGTTTCAGTGCCTTGCATCGGCAAACAAAGCTGCACAAATTATAATACACATATCTAGCAATATGTTTATCCGCTCTCTCTGGATTGTTACCATTTTATTTCAGCTTTTGTCGAGTAATTTTCCCAATAGTTTGTTGGTAATCCATATGGTTATGTTCCTGTTTCATTAACCTCAGATTCTGAAAATGTAACTTATCTGCTACATGAAATAAACTGTTTTATGTTAGAGACACTTTCGTTATGTAATTTTTGTCTATTTGGAGATTTATGTATTTATGACTTTAAACCCTTAAAGGGTTTACTGTGGCCTATATGTTTATGTCATGTTTCAATCCCCCTCAAATTCTATAAGGCCATCATGGAAGTTTAAATTTTTTGAAATCAAGCATAGCCATTATTGAAGGCAGAGGAACTCCGCTATTATAATGTTGTGCTCTTCCCCGTCTTAGTGAATATGTTAATAAAGATTGTTTAATTTAAGTTAAAATAAAAAAAAAATAAACGTGTTTTTGTGGTTAGATTTAGTAACTATATTTTTATTAGAAATTTTCAAAAGCATAGCCTCTACATACAAAAAGTGAATAAAACAGAAATTGAGTTAGGGTGATGGTAGACATTTTTACCAACATACACAAGGTAATTACAATTAAACTCTTTTTTGCACACTTCTAAAAATAAGTGTCACGATTATACAAAACATTTGTACAGTTTAGTTAAGGTGGTGTTCGAATTTTTATTGTTTGCATATACAAATTAATACAAATTATGTCTTCATTTACCATAAGAATTTCCTCATAAGCATTTCCATTTAAAACTGAATAATAATGTATATTATACATCTTATATTTCATAGTTTAATAATATATAACCAACAAAACTACAACTGAAGTAGCACCAGGGGTATCTCTTCCACTGTTCGGTCTAAGAATCAACCACCAATAGAAATTGCACACAGGCTCTTAAATGCAGCTCTCAATGCCTTACTGTCCCAAGTCCTCCCTCTAATAAAGCTGTTTTCATATGATCGCCCGAGGTGAACAAGAGCTTGAAGATCCCCCCAGTGTACCTGCAAAATCATTTTCCATATACCATTTGGTATGACGGAAGGGGGTTACAAAAAGAACCAATTCCTCCTTTTTCAAAAATTTCTCCAGAAAAGGGCCCCATTTCATAAATAGGTTTTCCGTTTTGGTGGATTTAGCTAATTCTGCCCCCCATTTGCTTCATACAAAGGTAACCTTTTACGTGTGCCCATATTTCCTGTATATTGGGAATGTCTTCCTCCAACCACTTACCCAGAAGGCTTCGCAGCTAAAAAGATAATATGCAGTAGGTTATGATATCTGGTGGCAATGGAGAGGTCATGAAACAAGAGGTCCTGGAGAAAGGGAGAGGTCGATATCCCAAGATTGTTTTATAACTAACAGCAAGTATTTTCCAATAACATTGGGTTTTGTCACAATCCCATATTCCGTGGACCATGTCTGTCTTTGGATAGTGGCATTTTACACAGGCTAATATGCGATGTGGTGCCTGAGGATGGAGGGGGGGAATGTTTAAGCTGTAAATTGCCTGGTGTATGAAACGGAAATGAGATTCCTGCCATCTATCATTGACCACTGCTTTATAGACTTTGTTCCAACCTTCCAATGCAGGATGCCCAGATTCTGAAACACTTTATACCAATTTAAAAAGTTTGTCCTCCCACTTACATATATCAGGAACCCTTAATTTTGCATAAATTGTCGATATAGTGTGTCTGCACGAGGACGGGCCAACGATCTCATCAATAGCAGTGGAGTGGAACTCTCGATCCAAGTTGACTACCCTCCACTTCAGAAGGCTTGACACTTGATGAAAGGCGATGAAATGGGATTCTGGTATGTGATAAGCTGTTTGGAATTCAGAAAAGGACATATATTTTTAAGGGAACTGTCGTACAAATGTTTTACAGCAGAAATGCCCTTTTCTTTCCAGTCCAGGAAATGCTTATTCCCCAGACTAAGTTTAAATTCAGGTTGCCCAATGAGAGACATATGCTTGCTCAGCAGAGCTGGGAGGTTGAAGAGTTTGTGACAAGCCTTCCAGGCAGCTATAGTGTTCCTCATCAGGTTGGAGTGCTTGATATTTGGTGGTAAATGCGATTAATTTAGTATGTAGTAGAGCCGCTAGATCCCAGAGAGCACCCAGACACGCTTCTAAATCTGTATTAGAGTGACATGAAGTATGCTTTATTCAATCTAGACAGTGACGCATAATGCATGCCAGGTTATATCTACAGCTGTCGGGTAGATTTATTCTCCCCCCCCCATATAGTTTTGGGTTCATCCGTTTAGACACGGTGATCCTAGGTTTCCTAGATGCCCAAATAAATTTAATAAATCCAGAAAGTATAACCCTGGCATCACTGTGTTTTAAGAGAAGAGGGATGGTATGGAGGGGGGGATATAAGAGTTTTGGGAAGCTCTTCATTTTTACCCGGTGGCAGCGCGCTAATAATGATAAGGGGAGTTTAGACCATCTATCGAGTTCTCTGGTTATTTTCAGAATGAGAGGGGGGAAATTTAGACCATATAAGGATTCTGGTGTTTTACCTATAAGTATACCTAGGTACATGATATGTGACCTGGCTATCGGCAACGGTGTCCTTAGGTGGCTAAGGGAAAGCTGGGACGCTCTCGGAGAAATGGCCCGAATTTCAGACTTGGTTTCATTTATTTTAAATCCGGAACAAGCTCTAAAAATACACAACTACTTAAACCGTTTGGGCAGATCTCTTTCCGGGTGTTCCAGGAAAAAAATTATGTAATCTGGAAAGAGTGCCAGTTTACGTATGCAGTTCTTAGCTTTGATGTCCTCAAAAACCTCAGATGAACAAAGAAACTGCGTTAGGGGCTCGATTGCCAAGTTAAATAAAAAAGTTGAGATGGGACACCCCTGCTTAGCACTCCTTTGTAAGGGAAAGGGACAAGAGAGAAAGCCAGGTAAACATAACCTAGCTTCCGGATTGCGATATAATGCCTTTATAAATATTCTAAAAGATCCCACAAGTTCAATTTTGTTCAGTACTACACTCACCGGCCACTTTATTAGGTACACCTGTCCAACTGCTCGTTAACACTTAATTTCTAATCAGCCAATCACATGGCGGCAACTCAGTGCATTTAGGCATGTAGACATGGTCAAGACAATCTCCTGCAGTTCAAACCGAGCATCAGTATGGGGAAGAAAGGTGATTTGAGTGCCTTTGAACGTGGCATGGTTGTTGGTGCCAGAAGGGCTGGTCTGAGTATTTCAGAAACTGCTGATCTCCTGGGATTTTCACGCACAACCATCTCTAGGGTTTACAGAGAATGGTCCGAAAAAGAAAAAACATCCAGTGAGCGGCAGTCCTGTGGGCGGAAATGCCTTGTTGATGCCAGAGGTCAAAGGAGAATGGGCAGACTGGTTCGAGCTGATAGAAAGGCAACAGTGACTCAAATAGCCACCCGTTACAACCAAGGTAGGCAGAAGAGCATCTCTGAACGCACAGTAGGGCGAACTTTGAGGCAGATGGGCTACAGCAGCAGAAGACCACACCGGGTGCCACTCCTTTCAGCTAAGAACAGGAAACTGAGGCTCCAATTTGCCCAAGCTCATCGAAATTGGACAGTAGAAGATTGGAAAAATGTTGCCTGGTCTGATGAGTCTCGATTTCTGCTGCGACATTCGGATGGTAGGGTCAGAATTTGGCGTCAACAACATGAAAGCATGGATCCATCCTGCCTTGTATCAACGGTTCAGGCTGGTGGTGGTGGTGTCATGGTGTGGGGAATATTTTCTTGGCACTCTTTGGGCCCCTTGGTACCAATTGAGCATCGTTGCAACACCTTGTGGAATCTATGCCACGAAGAATTGAGGCAGTTCTGAAGGCAAAAGGGGGTCCAACCCGTTACTAGCATGGTGTACCTAATAAAGTGGCCGGTGAGTGTATGTCTAGCCACCCCTAATCCACACTGTCGAAAGCCTTTTCAGTGTCAATGGTCAGTAGAGCTGAGGAGGAATGTTTGTCAGGGTGCTTTTTAACTTCATCAAGAATTGAGTACTTTCCTTATATAGCCAACTGCCGAACACCCCTGCACAAAGCCAACATGGTGGTCCCCAATAAACTTGAGAAGTAAGGAGGCTAACCTGTCCGCTAGGATATTCGATAAGATCTTAAGATCCACGTTTATCATGGAGATGGGCCGATACGATGACGCAAGGGAAGGGTCTTTGCCAACCTTAGGAAGAATTTTGATGTGGGCTGTGTTCACAACCCTGAAAATGGGTGTCCCTGTCAGAAAAACATTATATAGATTCGTCAGAATAGGAGCTGAGTTTTTATTGTTTAAAATAAACTCTCCAGTGTACCTGTCGGGACCAGGGCTTTGTTGTTTTTGAGTTTTGAAATGGCCAATCGAGTTCAGGGATGATAATAGGCATGCCTAAGCCATTAATCTCCTGAGAATTGCGGGAGATCTATGCTGTTGAGCCAGGTCTCAAAGTAGTGATCATCCAAGTGCTCGTCCGAGTATAACTTCTGATAGTAGGATTTCAATATTTCCATAACCTCTTTCCCTTTCTGTCTGAGAACCCCATTGTGATCTCTCAAAAAGGGTAAAGGCGATGGTGGACTTGGACCTTTCGCAATTTTTTTTTTTTTTTTTATATATATATATATGTTGACTAAGGAAAGGTTAAGGCTATGGAGAACAGCATTTTTTGAGAAGTCTTGAGATTAGACTTCTACAGAGTTATATGATTTATTTATATAAGTACCTAAATGGTCCCTATAAAAAGCATGGTGAAAAGTTTTATGTAAAAACTTCTTTTAAAAATCGAATGGGCACACCTATCTGAAACTATTATTTTTTTTTTTTAATAACAGAAGTGGTGCGTAAATAAGTTATGTAATTGTGTCACTTTTCCATCATGGACATTTGTATACATGTGATATAAAGTTTTAGGGTCATAGGGGCAGGGCTAAAAGCTGTGGTTTGGGCTGTTAATACTTATTTTATTAATAATTTATTTTGTATGTGTGTTTGTTACTTTGTTTTACATATTGTGCCCCCATAAGGTCAAACAATTACTTTTTTGGTGATTTCCTCTGTAACTGGAATGACCTATTAGCCCCAGTTACAGAAGAAATGCATCCCCAGGCACTGACTGCTAAGCTGATCAAGGTCTGATAAGACTATGCAGCTCAGGCAGTCACCAAGCCATGTGACCACTGGTGCTCAGAGCAGGAGGCTAACACAGGTTTCCTGTATATACAGTGCAAAATAAAAATGTATGCAAAGTAGAAATCTGCCTTGTTACACTGTGTGGCATTTGCACTCTGTAATTACAGGACTGCAGTCCTGTAATTACAAAGCACAAACGACAGCAGTTATGGCACGTAAAAGTGCATGCAGTAGTATGCCATGTGAACCCTGCCTTGGTAGACAGTCCGCAAGTAGTTAATAAAAAGTGAAAAGAAGCAATGTGAAAAAAAAACTGCTGTCGCCCACCCACTAACCCCCACTGCAGGTGCTGCTCTAATTGTGGCACAAAAAATGGCATACATGCTTTACACCACATTTATTATTTCCACCACATGTATGCTATGGCTCTCTTCTATACACTCTTACAGCGAAGACTGTGTGACCTGTATGACTAAGGTCGCTTAGACCGAAATGTCACAAAAAAGTGTCACTATAAAGATATTCTTTTAAATGGAGTTTGATCACCAGTCTTGAATAAAGAAGTATTGTGCATCAAACCTGGAGTGCAGTTGATCGATATTTCTGTTCTGCTGGACTGCCAAGCCTATCAACCCATCACATCGTTTTCCATTCTTGATCACAGCCCAAAAGTGTACACTTATTAGGTATTTCAAACAGTTTCTAGACACTTCTGTGACTCATCTGACAAAAGGGGTGTTACCTCAGTAAAAAGAGCGTGGCTTTGTGGGAAAAGGGGTGTGACTTCATGTGCAGTGCTGTGCGCCAAAAAATGTGCCAACGTTTGGGCACAGTTAGTGGAATAAGTTAAGCCAATTAAAAATTAGACTAGACAGTTTTAACCTGTGCCAGATTTAAGAATGCTATAATAAATGTGGTGCATTATAAGACTGTCTAACCAAAAGTAAGATTTTAATTTGCCAAGACTGATTCCAAAGAACATTTCTTTTTTTAACCCATAACTTGAAAGCTAGGTTAATATAATTTTGATCACAAAATCTGCGGTGTTACTCAAATTAGTTGATGCAAAAACGAAAACACTTCCCCATCAAAAACTACTACGTCTAGTATTTTGTAACCTTCGTGATATTTAAAGATCGCGCCTAGTCTTCTAGGCATGGAATGAACAAGTTTGTGACATATTGCAACATACACTACTCACAAAAAGTTAGGGATATTTTGCTTTTGGGTGAAATTTATGGAAAACGTAAAAATTTCGCGCTACAGTGATATTTATTTTCCTGAAAGTCGGCCATTTAAGTCATAGCATGCAATGTTGATTTACTTATTTCACACAATTTTATGAAACAAAAGCCAACAACAGTGGAGGGTATACACCATCAAAAATGTCAATGTCTCAATAATGTCATGTGGCCTTGAGCATCAATTATAGCTTGATCGCGATGTCTCATGCTGCTCACATGTTGAGTCATTCACTGCTGAGGCCTGTCGGTGAGGTTCAGGGGTACAGTTACCAGCTTCTACATAGCGACTCAGCTAATCCCACATGTTTTCTAGGTAGTTCAGCTGTGGAGAACGTACAAGCCATGTCATTTGAGTTACCCCAGTTTTAATGATTCGACCTGGATGAGCTGGACCATTGTCATCCATGAAGATGAAATTTGTGTTGTTCATGCAGAGGCACAATGGCTGGATCAATGATGTTATTCCAGTAGTAGAGGCTTTTCACTGTACCATTCAAAAAGTGTAGGGCAGTTCTGTATTGACTAGACACACCTTCCCACACTGTAAAACCACCACCAAAGGCTCATCTGGTGACAACAGTGGCTGATGCATAGCGTTCTCCTTGACGTCTTTCAGCATCATTGGTGACCATCATTTCTGCTCAGAGTGAATCGACTTCCACGAATGAACAGCACTGAAGACACTCGTTCAGTGTAGATGCTCCTTAGCCCATGCAAGATGATGATAACTTTGCCTGGTGGTGTGGTCAGGTACCCTTGCTGGTTGTCTAGCACACAGACCAGGCTGATGTAAATGGTTACGAATGGTCTGACATGACACTTGGGTGCCTCTCCCCTCCCTTAAACCTGCCTGGAGTTGTGTGACATTCATCATCTGGTTCTGCAGGGGATTTTTTTACAATGAAACGGTCATCAGTGTGTGATGGAACCAAAGAATGTCCTTCTTTTCCTTTCTGTGAATCTTCCAGTCTCTCTGTGTCTCTGTTGCAACCTCTGATGACACTCTGTGACACTCTATGATAAGGGGGAACTGTTTCAATCTCAATTCAAACTGATCCCCTAAATTTATTGGTTGATTCAGGGATCAAGCACCTGTTGTTGGTTTTGCAATTAGGCTCCTAGTTAGAGATCACCAAGTTGGGCAAAAAGTACTGAAACCTGTAGCCTGTCTACCTAACTGAGACCTGCCTAACTACTGCCTACCTACCTAGGACCAATCTGCCTACCTACCTGAGGTCTATGTACTGCCTACCTACCTGGGGATATGTACTGTCTACCTACATACTGGGAGCCTACTAGTCTATCTAATGGGGTCTACCTACCTGGTAATATGATTTTGAGGCGTACCGGCCATAGCTGTAACACAATCTCCGGGGGGTGAGTCCTCTGTTCCTCCCCTCCCTTCTAGGAAATTGGGCCTCTAAGCTATGGCCTACACCCTTTTGCTACCTCTTGGAAGTTTGTACAGAGGTGGGGGGCAGGGAATGTGCTGGTATATTGAGGATTCTTAGATATTTGAGTCCATTTCTGCAGGGATGAGTGGTGGCCGGGAGAAGTCATCTTGCCGGTCTGGACCACATTCAGAACTTATGTGTAAGTCCTCGACTCAGCAGAGAAAAGTCACCTGTGAGTCACAAGATGTAACTGCACTGTAATCACTTATAAATCTGCAGAGTCTGTGTACACTTGTATATACAACTATATCATTCCTGTATGGTGGTAATATACAATCTGTAGAGCACCTGTGTACACTGATACCTACCACTACATGGTCACTATATGGCAGTAGTATTGGTCTTTGTATACTGATCTTTATTAAGTAATAGTGTAGGGGTATTATTCAGTCACTATGTTGTGGTAATTTGTGGTCGTGTTCTGGCAGTGTAATCAGGTCCTTATGTAGTAGCATTATTGGTAATGTTGGTCTTGGTATAGTGGGATATAGAAGATATAGTGAAGGAAAGCTTTTACACTCTGCTCTGTTACAAGATGTATTCTAATCCTGAAAAACCTATTTACTATTGATGGAATAAAAAAAAAAAGTATATTTTCTATGTACATTTGTGCATTGACTATTAAGGTAATGGTTTCATCCTCGGGTCCTTTTGCGCGAGTTGCAACCTCATAAATGAGTGGGTAAATGTGATTGTTTGACAAAAGTTCCAGCATCCTTTCAATGTGCAATGCAGATTGGTGATTTGATATCTGAATTTCACTTGCATCCAATTCTCCAGACTCTATAATTGCTTCTCTTTAGCACCATCGTAACCTTTTCTTTAAGTTGAGTTAGTGCTGTTTTTTGTTTGGCTATTGTATGTGTAAATCTCAAGTCACTTAGCCAGTTTCTTACCATTCTGTCACAAACCGTGACTCCTGTCTCTACTTCTTGTTATTTTTTCATTGTGCATTCTCCATTTTCAAAGAATTTGGATTTTCACGTTTTTTTCCTGATGCTTTTTCCATTTCCCTTTGCCTACATGTAACAAAGGTGAAAACCAGGAGCTGTGCAAAAAATCCATATGCACTAATTAGTGTGAGCCCTAGGACTGTACAGGAATGTTAGATGTGTAGTGGATTTGGATCCATCAGAATTCCTTCTATTGCATGAAATACAGCAGTGGTAATGCTGGCCTATGTTACTTTTACCATTGCTGCAGTTTCTCTGAGATTAAGCAAGTTGTGGTGGTAAATTTCTGCCTTGTTGGTGGAGTTGATTGAGCTGAATAAACCAAGCAGGTTTCCTGGCAGGAAGTGTTGCGCTGGGTTGCAAGTGAGGCTTGTGTCATTAGCAGATACTGACACCGTAGCAGAACAGAAAGCCAAATGTGGTGCAGGGCTACAAAGGTGAGAAGCATTGGCCGCAGACAGGCCCTAACGTGAAAATTATTGAGTGGGTCTTGATCACAAGTTGTACTGCGTGATTCCCATCAGTGCATTTGAGGTAGAAACATATTATAGAAAAAATGGCACAGAAGTTAAATATAAATCACAGAAGAATGGAGGCTTACTTGCTGATCCTCAGGCAGAATCCAATTACCAATATGATTCAGAGAAGCCATAATGCTATATGGGAGGGTTCTACAGGATCAAAGTACTAATAGCCGACCACTCACACATCTTCTATGCATGAGGACGGTGGTTGCCTTGATATCATACTTGCACAAAAACACATTTTTTATATAGGGTGTCAATTATACAATTATGTATATTGTACCGTTACAGCCAATTGGTGATTTAATTAGTTGGGCCATCAAGCACCTTTTTAACTGTGCCCTGTAGGAGCGATTGGACAAGTGCAAAATGCTGTTAAAGATTTTTTTCTTCTACGGTGTTCCGCTGACTGGATAAGCGATGTTATATTTTAATAGATCAGACATTTATGGATGCGGGGTACCAAATATCTGTAACGTTTCTTTATTATTTTTGTTTGTGAAATGGCAAAAGGAGAATGATTTCAACTCTTAATATATATATATATATATATATATATATTTATATATATATATATATATATATATATATATATATATATATATATATATATATATTATTTATTTTATTTTTTTTTAAACCTTAATATTTAGTTCCTATAGGGCGCTTCACCACTAGGAGGTGTGATCGTTTATGCAGCCTACTGCATTGTATAAACAAAGCAATAGGGTGTACAAATATGGCGGTTTTACTACTTTCTGTAGTAAAACAAGAGACATGGTGGCAATGAAAGTCTTTACAAGGCTTCCAGCTGTCATGTTAACCGATGGGCGCCCTGCTATCTCTCTACAAAGGTCCCTATCACAGTGAGGAATGGTGCATGGCACCATTTCTCATTCATTTAGATGTTACGGCCATGTTTTCCTTGACGTCTAAAGGATTAAACAGCATGGAATGGAACCAGCTCCATTCTGTGCTGTTATCAGCAGTTGTCAGCTGCAAATAACAGCTGCCACCTGCCGCCTATGTAGTGGAATCGCCACGCAATCCTGCTACATAGCCTCTTACCAACACTATGACGTAATAGTACGACAAATATCGGTAAGGCGTTAATAACCATAAGATCCTTCTTTAGCAGCAATCACCTCCGCCAAACGTTTCTTGTAGGTGCAAATAAGATTTCTACAATGTTTAGGAGGCATTTTGGACCATTCCTTGCTGCAAATGTGGTTTAATTAATATTTCTAGTATTCCATGCATTCATATTCCCCAGGTCATTCCACAGCATCTGAATAAGGTTACAGATTCTTACTTAGCCACTTCAAAACACGTTGTCCTCTTTTTTTTTTTTTTAAACAATTTGTTAGTTGATGTACTTTTGTATTTTGGGGAAATGTCTTGTTGCATTACCTATTGTCTCCTCAGCTTGAGATCGAAGACTCCTGCTCTTACATTCCCCTATTTTGATACACCTTTCAATTCATTTTTCTTCAGTGATTGCAAGGCGTCCACGCCCCAAGACAGGATAAGATCAGGTGATGTTGTGCAGTGTTCTTATGTCATCCTCTAAACAAAGCATGATGCATTTGTGCTAAAAACTTCAACCTTTGTTTCATCTGTCCACAGAACGTTTTCCTGGAAGCAATGTTGAAAATCCACATGCTTGTAGATAAACTTGAGAAGAGCTGCATCCCTACATAAACACTACTTCTATTCAGTATTTGTCTGATAAAAGACACATGAAGAAAGGTCTTTGCAGTATACAGAGTCGCCTGTCGTTTTTTTAATCTCTTTCTGGATTGTTTGTTGTGTGCCTTTATCTTATGGGCAAAGTGTGGGTTTCCCATTTCATCTCCATAATTTAAAAAAACCTCTTGCCAATAATCTCTTTGTAAGTAAACCAGTGCAGAAACAACATTTTTATTTTCTTCCTGCACGGTGGATGTTTATTCAGTTTGATCAGAAATAATTATTAGTTTAGTTAAACTTTATCCAAGTGACAATTATAGACAAATACAACCAGATCAGATTTTATTAGTAATCTATGCAAAACTGCAGGTAATTCCAAAGGGTTCACTTATTTTGTCCTGTAACTACAATGCTTGAAGCAAAATGTTCAGCATTGTAACGGGCTGTGTCTGAGCATTTCTTGCTATCACAGAAGAAGCCCCATATCATATACAGGAAATTCCTTCTTTTTTTTTCTTTTTTATATTGCATTTCAAATAATAGGCCAAAAACATGTGTTGAATTATTCATTGGTCCTAAAGCTATAGTCCATGCAAAGATACGCCGTTATGTTTGTTTGACAAAACATGCTGGTTCTATAGGATTTAGAGGGCCAGTACACACCTGATCTCCAATGCCTGACCACCTGCCCCTTTATTAGGACTCCTCCCTCAGCAACCTTTGCCAAATCATTGGTGTACCTGTGCTAGAATTTTTCTCAATTCCTGTGTTGTGCATTCTTGGTGTTTGACCTTCTGCTACAGATTTCGACTATGCTTTGCCTGCCGCCTGCCCTGACCACCTTGCCAGTGACCTGGGTTAGGCCTCTACCTTCTACTTCTGTATCACATTTGACACTTCGACTGTTGCTGCAAGAGACCACGTCCGGTGCAGCGACCTGCGAGCCCCCGCAGCCAAATCCACCTCGCCCTGTGGCGAGCTCTCGTGAACACCAAGGGGTTCCTTAGACTTTGCTCCCTGGCATGGTTAGTACCATATCTCGTTGCGACCCAGTGTATCCACACTTGCAGCCATGACACTCTGCATCTACAGATTACGGTAAAAGAGAAATATATTCCATTGGGGCCAGGGTGGTCCTACAAAGAAAAAAAAAAGAATATTTACCTACCTTGCCCTCACGCTGTCGCTTCCATACTCCCAGTAATTCAACCCTCTCGACTTCCAGGTTCTCATCCTGACACAGCAGAGAAAGCTTGCTCCCCATTCACTCACAATAGAGTGTGGGAACTACAGTGTCAGGACAAGAACCTAGAAGTCAAGAGAAGCGGATCACTGAGAGCTATGGAGAGATAGTGGCAGGAGACAGTAAGGTAAATATAAATTTCTTTTTTGGACCACCCTATCCTCAGTTGAATATAGATTTTTATTTTACTGGACATCCTCTTTACGGACTCCATCAATAATTCATCAATACAGGTATTTGGCTTATTGTATTGAAAAATTTATGTTAAATGTGTGTAATTTTGCTTATAGTGAAGACTGAAAGCTTTGAAGCACAATATAAAAAGTAAAACAGAAACAGAATTTCTCATATATATAAGATTTGGAGCATTTTCTGTGATAGCAGGAAGCTTGTATGTGTTGGTTTTCTATAGTTTGTGGCACCACCATAACTACTGGGGTTATAGTAGATTCTGATCCTTCCTTCTCTTCCTATATCCAATCCCTTGCCCGCTCCTGTCACCTGCACCTCAAGAACATCTCCAGAATCCGTTCTTTTCTCACTGTGGAAACAACTCAAACTCTCATTGTGGCTCTTATTCTTTCTCGTCTTGACTACTGTAACTCCCTGCTTATCGGTCTCCCTCTCTGTAAACTCTCCCCTCTCCAATCGGTCCTGAATGCAGCAGCCAGGCTCATCTTTCTTTCCAGCCACTATACTGATGCCTCTACCCTGTGTCAGTCACTGCACTTGTTGCCCATTCAGTGCAAAGCACAGCATAAACTAATAAAGCTCTCCATGGTGCTGCACCCCTCTACATCCCCCCCCTCATCTCTGTTTACTACCATACCTGTTCTCTGCTAATGATCTTTGATTAAATGCCTACATACTCCAGTGAGGGTTCTCACAAGACAATCACAAACCTGTAGGGTTTACCACCCTGTATACCTACAGTTATCTATACCACTGAAGTCTTACCCCTTTTTATGTTTTCCTTTTTTAACTTTCCCATTCTGTTCATGCTTGTACCAAATGTTACACAAGTCAAAAAACTATCTTCTGGCATGCTTTGTGTTGGTTTTTCATCCCAAAGCTGTGTTCATAATGTTATTTCTTGGGAAGTGAGGGTGGAAGGGGTTAAAGTGCATTTCAAAAACATATTTTTGTTAGTGTTTTTTGCCTGTGCAGTTATTACAGGTAGCACAAATGTTTTACTTATAAAACCCACACTACCAATAATGCCTTCAAAAAACAGGCCTTTATCATAAACATGTTTAAATGCTTTCTTAAATATCTTAGATTGTGTTCCAAAACAAATAAAAAAAAAAAACTACAAAGAAGCACTGGGTGAACACAGCACATTCGCTCTTCACTGTACACTAGTTTGCATTTTTAGACTTGTATTATTTATTTTAGAAATGCAAATTACAAAGTGATTCCATATTTTTATACCTTTAATATGAAGTGATAACATTTTTATCAAGATCAAACTGAAGAAAAAAATCATATAGCAGTCATTAAAATTTATTTTCTTTTGCTAAGGTATGTTTCACGAAGCCAGAGCTTTCAGCTATGAAAAATTATTTGGTGTCATATCTGTGATTTGCTTATTTGCTACTAAGCAAAAAAAAGAAAAAAAAGTTCGGTGACATCCTATAAATGCGGTTATTTCATGTTTCTATCATTTTTTTTATTTTTTATTGAATATCTCGGGGAATCTCCAAATCCCCTGCATGGACACTGACCTCTAGAGCATGCCTAAACGCTTAGGGCAACATGTATGAACATTGGCGCTGACAGGCCAGTTCTAAATAGCTTTAAGGCAGTGTAGAACGTGCCAGAATGTATGAACCTGTTTTTCTGCAGGTCATACATACAGACGCATTGTAGTGTTAATATGACAACTCCGGCTCAGGCACCACCTTTAACCTGGTCTGGCTATTCTAACTGTTCTGCACCTAGGTTTGGCGTCAAAGAATCATTAATGTGTCTACTTCTAAGAATATGGTGCAAAGCCCCCAGAGCGCCCCAACTCTTTGGCACATTATAAAGTGTCACTCCTGCGCTTATCGCACCAAAGTATAGAACAGGTCTACTACAGCTTTTTGATGCCAGGTAACTGGCACAGCCCCATTCATACTTGCCGCCCATAATGCATACTGTTTATATATTAAACCCCGCTTGATAGCATTTGTAAGCTTGGACTCTCAACCCTTCCGAGAACAGGACAATCTTTAACTCCTTACTGTCATCGGACATAAACTTACATTATAAAGATGGTTAAAATGTATGGGGCGGGCCTACTCGCTGAAGCAGCTCCATACATGTACGGATGCTGACTATTAATTACAGTTGCCACCTGCCACTAACAACGGGGATCAAAACCCACTCTAATTTGGGCTATTTAACCCCTTAGATGCCGTGGTGACCCGGACATCTAAATAAATGAAGATTGGTGCTGTGAACCGTTCCTTACTCCTATCAGCCCCCGAGCAACCAGATCACGGGGGACTTAGTGGCAGACGAAAACTTAATGAAGGCTTCTGTATCTGCCAGGGGCGTAACTACCGGGGTAGCAAACGTAGCAGTTGCTCAGGGGGGCCCGCGCCCCGGGGCAGCTGCTACTGCGTCCGCTACCCTGGTAATGCCGCTCCTGTGCCCGCCGGCAGTGAACTTAACAGTTCACTGCGGTGGGCAGGGAGCTGATGGGCCCGGCGCATACTGCCTCTGAACGCCTGGGCACTTCGGCCCGAGCGTTCAGAGGTAGCGCAACAGGGAGGTAGCAGAGCGGAGCGACGATGCGCTCTGCTACTTCCCCTGCCAGCGCTCTGTGATCACGTGGGTTGAGCACAGAGGCTGCAGGAAAAGTAGCAGAGCGGAGCGAGCGGCGCATCGGGGGAGCGTGGACCGAGGTGAGTAAACTATTTATTATTTTACCTGCCCCTAAGCCTGCCTATACACCCCTTAGCCTGCCTATACACCTCCTAGCCTGCCTATACACCCCCTAAGCCTGCCTGTATACCCCTAAGCCTCCCTAAACACCCCCTAACCCTGCCTGTGTACCCCTAAGCCTGCCTGTATACACCCCCTAGCCTGCCTGTATACCCCCCCTAAGCCTGCCGTATACCCCCTAAGCCTGCCTATACACCCCCTAAGCCTCCCTATACAGCCCCTAGCCTGCCTATACACCCCCTAAGCCTGCCTATACACCCTAAGCCTGCCTATACATCCCCTAAGCCTGCCGTATACCCCCTAAGCCTGCCGTACACACCCCCTAGCCTGCCGTATACACCCACTAGCCTGCCGTATTAACCCCCTAAGCCTGCCGTATACACCCCCTAGCCTGCCGTAAACCCCTAAGCCTGCCGTATACCACCCCTAGCCTGCCGTATACACCCCCTAGCCCGCCGTATACACCCCCGAAGCCCGCCGGTATACCCCCTTAGCCTGCCTATAAAACCCCTAGCCTGCCTATACGCCTAAGCCCTGCCTATAACCCCTAAGCCTGCCTATACACCCCCTAAGCCTGCCGAAAACACCCCCTAAGCCTGCCTATACACCCCTAAGCCTGCCTATACACCCCCTAGCCTGCCTATACACCCCCTAAGCCTGCCTATACACCCCCTAGCCTGCCTATACACCCCCTAGCCTGCCTATACAGCCCCCTAGCCTTCCTATACACCCCCTAGCCTGCCTATACACCCCCTAAGCCTGCCTATACACCCCCTAAGCCTCCCTATACACCCCCTAAGCCTGCTGTATACCCCTAAGCTTTCCTGTATACCCCCCAAGCCTGCCTGTAGACCCCTAAGCCTGCCTGTAGACCCCTAAGCCTGCCTGTGTACCCCCCAAGCCTGCCTTTAGACCCCCCCAGCCTGCCTAGATACCCCCCCAGCCTGCCTAGATAGCCTCCTAAAGGCTGCCTGCCTGAATAGCCCTATAGCTACCATGAAGCCAGTCTGCCTATATAGCCCCTATAGCCCCCTAAATGCTTGCCTACCTATATAGCCCCCCAAACCTGCCTGTTTACTTATATGGGGCTTCCTTTAGCTTACCTAAACCTACCTATATGGCCCCTATAGCGCACCTAACCCTGTCTACCTGTATGGCTCCTATAGCTATATAAACCCTGCCTGCCTAAATGGGACCCCATAGCCAGGGGGGCAGGTGCTGGAAAAGTCAGGATTCTAAGATATTTTGTGTCTAAATCTCCAGGGACAAGTGGTCGGGAGATGTCCTGATGGCGGACTGGACCGGATGCAGAACAAAGGGGAAAGTCAACGACTCGTCAGAGAAATGTCGCCTGTGAGTCACAAGATGTAACTACACTGTAATCACTTATATGTCTATAGAGCCTGTGTACACTGGTGTCTACCACTATATGGTCACTGTATGGAGGTAATATACAGTCTGCAGAGCCTGTGTACACTAGTATATATCACTATATGGTCACTATATGGCGGTACTATTGGTCTTTATGTACTGATCAGGAATAGTGTAGGGATATTAGTCACTATGTGGTGGTAATTATTTGGTCATGTTCTGGCGGTATAATCAAGTTTCCCTAAAGTAGTAGGTTATTGGTAATATTGGTTTTGGTATAGTGGATTTGTTTGGTAGCAGTATGATGGTGATATGTAGAGTGAGGTATTTGCCCCCTGTATTATCTACATTACCTAACAGCATGTCCTGGTACATGGTCGTGGTCAGGGAGGCGGGCGAGGGGAGGGGGGGTAGGGGGCCCCATCCAAAAGTTTGCTTTGGGGCCCTGGCTTCTCTAGTTACGCCCCTGCATGTTGCTGCTTTTATTACTTTCTGCCCATGGCAGGAAGTAATAGATGCGCCCAACTTGGTACACCCTTAATATAATGCAGAATAAAGTACAAGCGATCGCGCCCCCTATTGCTAATGCATCTTAGGAGAACTACAAGTGCAAGTGTACAAATAAAAAATATTAAACGTTTTAGACAACCCCGCTTTTCCATTTTAATAATTAAAAAGAGTTACATATAATTGGTATTTCTGTGTCCGTAAAAGTCTGATTTATTAAATTATAACATAATTTATCCCATTTTTCTAAAAGGGGCATAAGAGAACGAAATTTCCCCCAAATCTAACCCTTGCGGTCTTTTTTGTTATTTTTTTCAACCCCAGGGGAATTGGGAAAAAATATTTATTTAAAAAATTTCCCCGTATCCCAAAAAGGTTGCAATCAAAAAATTTCACTTCTTCAAAAAAAAAAGTCCTCAAATTAAATTTGCTGTAGCCCTAAAAATTTTAAAAAATAAGAATTTTTTTATTTTTTTAAAAATGCTTTGAAACAAAGACTCAAAACTTTTGGGGTTTTACTAGAGTCAAAAACCCGCAGAATAAAATTAAAACATAATTTATTTTTCCAAGGGAAAGAAAACCATAAAAAAACAACCCCCTGCAAAAATGACACAATTAAATTTTTTTTACCACTCTACAGAGGAACAGCAAATAAGGGAACTGGGAAAACAATTTTTCTTTAAACGGAATTTCAAAAACGTGGTGTAATTTACGTGAAGGAAATTAAAAATTTGATCTTTCTGATTGTGTAATTTTTTCCCCCTGACAAAGACGGTGAACAAATCTATTTTTTTTAAAGAGTACTTTCACCTCCAAACAAACACACAAAAAAATTTATTAAAAATGAAAATTTTAAACTTTTTTCCAAAAACCCTGTATTGAAAATTTTAGAGGAAATTTTCCTCAGTTTTACAGGGGAAACCAAGGGTTTTTCTTTCACTTTGTAACTCGGAGTTTCCCTTTTCAATCTTTTTGGGGGATACCCAAAATTTCAGGGGGTGCTGATCTCATACATAAAAGTACAGCGGCCCCAGCACCCCTTAAAAGGGTGTTTCCACGGCCCTTTTTTTGCCTCGGGGTTGGAGCCCTACGCCGTGCCGGATTTGCGCTGCATTTCGGGTTCCCAACCGTCGGGAGTTTTTGGGAATCCACAGTTTTCATAGGAACAGTGGATTCCCTCGCCTCCCCCAATTGGGGGAATCCCCCGGGCGGGGAGAAAAATGACAAAAACATTTTTCCAAAGGGGCAATACGCGCCGGGATAATGGAAGGGGTATGGGGGCCGGGGGGACCGGCCCCGGCCCCCCCCCGAACCCCACCCCTTATTTAAGCCGGAATTGGAAGGGAATTTCCCGGGTCGCAAATAAAGGGGTTGAATAAGCCCTTTTGGGAAATGGCCAAGGCTAAGTCTTTTTACGGGAGTGGACAAAAAAGACCCTGAAAGCCAAATAAAAAAAAAACTGATTTTCTGTCCCCCCCTGTCAAAACAACGAAAAAACGACCGTTTTTTGCTGCATTTTTCAAATTTTTTGGGGGGCGTTTTTTTTTCCCGCGTTTTTTTCCCTTGTCTTTTGGATTCCAATGTATACATTTAATTTAAACCATTTGGGTGTAAAATCCGCCCTACAAAGGGGTGGAAGCCATTATTGCATTTATATGTCCCTTGGGATTTATTTTTTCGGATTTTGGCACTAATAGAGTTATCTCGTTTTTGTCACTAAAAAAACGTTTTTTTTTTTTTTCGTTTTTCGGCCCCTATTAAAATTATCTCACTTTTGATTACAAAAAAAATTTTTTTTTTATGGTTTTTTTGGGTTTTTAAGGGTTTTAGTGCTAAAAAATTTATCTCCAAAAAACTATAAGAAAAAAAGGGTTTTTTTGCGACCCAAAAAAGGGGAACTTTTAAAAGCGGGCCCAAAAACAGTTTTAAAAAAACAGGGTTTTGGCGCCAAAATCTTATAAAAAAATTTTTTTTTAGTTTTTAAAGCGAGGGGAAAATTTTTTTAGTGCCAAAATATGTAAAAAAAAGGATTTTAGCGCCAAAAAATTTAAAGAAAAAAAAAGGATTTTTTTTGAAAAAAATTGAATTCCGCAAAAATTTATTTTGCGAAACCAAAAAAATGATCATTTTATTTCGAACGGTACAAACCAAGGGGGCAATCGGAAAACTTGTATGCAAATTTGATAAGGTTTTAACCTTTATTAACACCCAGTATAGGGGGGTTTGGGGCTCCCGGGGGGGGTTTACCCTTGAAAAAATTGGCGCCAAAAAACATGCCCAAAAAACGTCCGGGCGCTTTACATAGACCCTGCCGTAAATTTTTTTGCCCGGGTCTAGCGTTTTTTTAGAAAATGTTGCAAAAATCGAACATAAAAAAAAGGCAGAAAAAAAGAACTCATTTTAAAACGCAGGAGGGTTTTTACCCTTGAAGTCTTTGGGGGAAGATTTCCCCGTCGTTTTTTTAAATGTGCAGTGTAGACAAAAGCCTTTGGAAAAAGTGTGAAGGGTTTTCCTGTTTTCCCTTTAGCCTCCCCCCAAAAGCACACAGGGAACTGGGAACTGCGCGGGGAAACCCTGATTTTAGAAGTAAAAAAAATCCCCCCTGCACTGGGACTCTGCCAGCCTGGGAAATTACAACTTTCATCCATCAAGGGTCTTTTGCCCACTTGGCCCGACTTCGAGTGTGTTTAAAAAGGGCCAGCGCTTTTTAAAAAATGAAATTTCAGGGGGAAAAGCTTTGGTTTTCCCAATGAAGTTATTTGAAAAAGTGTTTTTTATTTTTTGTCTTTTGTTTCTTCATGAGGGTTTTTTTGAAGGTGATAGGCACTTTTTTCGGCCTTTTTAAAATGGCTTTTTTGGGGACGATGTCAGCCCGTAATTTCGGGCGTAAATGCGCGGGAAATTAAAGGGGGAAAACGTCCAAATTTATTACGGTAATTTCCCCAGGTTTTTATAGGGAAAATATGGATTAGTTTTTCCCCCCTCCTTCCCGCCGGGCCCAAACCCCCACGGGGGGAAATAAGTGACCTGTAATTTAAATTGGGCGTTACGCGCCGCTAGTAGGATAGTCTAGGGGCCCGCGAGTTGCCCCCCCATCCCCCCGCTCCCGCCCCCCCCCCGTCCACCGGCGTAATTTTGGGGGGGGAAAATTTCAACCCGCAATTAAAAACCCTGTGGGAAAATGGCCTCAGGGTAGGGTTAAAATTTTAAAATTTAGAGCCCAAAAATTTCCAAAAAAAAAATTTCCAGGAAATTCCTTTTTTATAAATTTTTTAAAAATTTTTTTTCTTTTTGGGGGTGAGAAAATAAAATTTGTCCCCTTTGGGAAACAAGACTTAATTTCTTGGTGGGAAAAAACCCTTGTTGGTAAGCACCCGGAAATCAGTTTTTTTTTTGCAGTTTATGATGAGGGGTTTTTGGGACATGTCAAGGGGAAAAATTTTTTTCCCATTCCTCTTTTTCAGATCATCTTAAATTTCCATAACATTTTGAGGCTGTCCACTTGGCAACTTGGAGCTTCAACTCCCCTATAAGCTTAGGGGTTTTTGGTCTGGGTAGGCCAAAACCTCCAAAGACCTTTTAAAGTGCTTTTTTTTAGACCCCCTATTTTTTTGGCCTTGGCTTATGGGTTTTTGGGGGGGTCTTGCTGGAAAGGCCCCGCCACAACCCCCCTTTTTTTAAATTTTGGAAGAGGGAATGAAAATTGTCACCAGGATTTAAAATGCATGGCCCCCATCCTTTTTCCCCTTTATGCGGTGAAGTAGTTCCCGTTTCCCTTTGAGAAAACCCCCAAAACATTAATTTTTTCCCCTCCATGCCTTTTATATGAGGACGGGGTTAAATTTGGCATAGGCAGCAAAATTTTTTTTCCCCCCTCCCCAAAACAGCGAGTTGGTTAATACCAAAGAGCCCAAAAATTTTTTTCTACTGACCAAAGCACCTTTCCCAAACACTCACAGAATCATCCAGGTGTTTAAATTTGGGAAGCTTCAGAAGGGTTTAAAATGTGCCCTTCTTGAGCAGGGGGAAATTGTGGGCCCCCTGCAGGGTTTTAAACCCCTTACGGGTAGTGTGTTACCCCGTGGTTTTTTGGTGACTATGATCCCACTGCCTTTAGATCTTTAAAAAGTTTCCCCCGGTAGTTTTTTGCTGACTCTCACCCTTTCCCCATGTTTAAGGATACCCCTCAGGTTGGAAATTTTTCATGGGTTTCCCCAGCGATTTTGATTTACAGTCTTTTTTATTTTTTCCGTTTTTTTTACTATTGCACCAACAGTTTTTCCCTTTTTCTCACCAAACGTGAATGCGTCTTTTTAAAGCAGGAAAAAAAATTTTATTAGGAAAGTTTACTGGTCTGTAGGAGCCAGAAAAATTAATGGTTGTTAGGGGAAAAATACTTAAATTTTTCTCAGCAAAATGCAAAAAAATTTTTAGTTTTTTTACAAAGGGATTTTTTGGGGGTCTTAAATTTTTAATAAAACCAATCTCTCAATGTTAAAAATTTAAACCATCCCTTTAAAAATTAAAAGAATGGTTAAAGTCTTTGTCAGTGGGGAAAATTTCACAATCCGCAAAAGGGGTAAAAAAAAATTTGTTTTTTCGCTGTTTTTTTATTAAAAGTATGCCTCATTACAAAAAAAAGCAAACCGTATCAAACTCAACCCATTGAAAGGTTTTGACAGCCATTTAAAAGCCCAGTTTTAGGTGATTTGGTCAACCTTTTTTTTTTAATGTAAAACCCCTTTAAAGGGGTTTTTAAAGAAAGAAAGGAAAAATTTTTTAAAATTTTTTAAAAACCCCCTGTTTTTTACCCCCCAAACTTCATGTAAACGGGTTTCCGTTTTTCTTATTTGCGTTGTTTTTTAGGTTATTTCGGCCCCACCGAAAGGGTTTGGGAGGGGGTTTTATATTTCCCCCAGAAAAAGGTAGGCTATAGGTCCTTTTCCCGTTAGGTTTTATTGTTTTAAGGTCACCCCAAATTTGGTAGGTTTGTATATAAGTCCCCGGTAGGTTTGGAAGGGCCACAGGGCTCCCCAGTAGGTTGGTAGGTTCATAGGGCCCAAAAGTAGGTAGGTAGGTCTAGAGGTTTCCCCCGTAGGTAGGCAAAAGGGGGTACCCCCAGTAGGTGGGGAAAATTTGGGCTAAAGCTGGGTTTGGTTTTGGTTTTTATAGGTCTGCCCACTACTTTGGTAGGTCAATAGGTCCCTGATTTAAAATAAAATGATGCTCTTCTCTCCAAAGGGGGCCCCTTTTAATTTTGTCTCTTTTCATCCCTGCGCCGGTAGCGTGACATCTTCCACCCGCTTGTTAAGTTTCTCCCCCCGCACAAGCGGTGTTGTAATGACATACAAACCAAAAAGTTTTTTTATACTAAGGTAAATTTCAAAACCTGCTTGCTTTTTAAATTGAGGGACTTTCCCCGGGCAAAAGCAATTTCCCCACAGCTCCCCCAACTTCGGGATCCTTCAGCTGGATTCTGACAGCACATACAGTTGAAAAAACCGTTTTGGGAATCCCCTTCCCGGTAGTTTTCAAGCAGCATAAAAAAGTGTACACTTTTTTTTTTTAGGGGGTTCCTTTTAAAAAGGGTTGGGTGAACAAGGGCTCCTATGTCCCGCACCCATTTTGCAATACAATCCCCAGGTTTTTCCCTTTTTTCTTAAACCCTTTGGGTTGGTTTCTGTTTTTGGGTTTGTATAAAAAAAACTACAGTGACGAAAATAAATTTCCCGATTGCAGCCATATTCAAACACATTTTTAAGGGGCTGGTCAAAAAGGGAAAAACCCCCTTTGGGCCCCAGTGGTTTTTAATTAAGACGTGCCCGCCCACTTTTAAACTACAAGTCCAGAAATTTACTGGGAATCCATGAGGGCACGGAAAAAAATTTTTAGGATCCCAAAAACCAGTAGGCCATAGGTTTTGGGGAAAATTTTTATGAGACTACCCAAAAAGAAAAAACCCCTTTAAGGGTACTACAAAAATACAAAAATAGGGAAAATTTACCCTTAAAAACCAAACACACCGGTTTGGAAATTTCCCCTCAGTATTTTTTCATCGGTATTTGGGAAAAACAAAAAATAAAAGTGAAATCCAAACACAAAAAGCAGAACAAAATTTTTCCCCTGTAGTTTGTTTGTGCAAAATTCCTCCCGGTTTTGGGCTTAGAAAAAAAGTTGCACATACTGACCAAAAAGCTGCTCTATTTGAATTCTTAAGGGAAAAAACATGGAAAGAAAATTTTTCTGGACAGAATTTTTCCCCACAAACATTTTAAAAATCCTCTCTTTTCCCGCCCCTATTTACCACCTATCTACTGGGGAGCCCTTTTTACCCCCCTTTAAATTAATTTGGGGGCCCCCAAAATTTTGGAAAACAAGGTTTACCTTTTTCCCCCCAGCAATCCGCTTTGATAGGAAAAACTGTGTTAACCCCGCTTTGTGGGGAAATTTGGAGTCCCCCCTCAATGCTATTTGGCCCCCATTAATACAGGGTAAATTTTGCACATCCCCCGGGAGGTAGGTTTATAGGCCTCTCGAAAATAGGGAAATTTTCCCTTTTGTGAGCTAGCTATGTTTGGCCCCCTTAGTGGTAAGTAGCAGGGGCGAACGGGGAACCAGGGGCCCCCTAGCAAATTTTGGTGCCCCCCCCCCCCTGCCCAACAAAGTCCGGGACAAGCGTTTAAAATTAGATAATAAAAGGGGGAAATCCCTCACCATACATTCCCCTCTCTCCCTACCCAATAAAAATCCACTTACCAAAACCAACATTAAAAATAACGAACTACATAAGGACCCTGATTATATCACCGAACACGACCAAAAATTATACCATAGTGACTGAATAAAACCTCATTTTTACTGACAGTCAAAAAAGACCAATACTGTCTAATAATAATAATTATAAAAAATTAGTGACCCTAAAGTGGATATACTAGTGTACACAGGCTCGCAGACGAAAAAAAAACCCCACCATCTTTGACCAAATATGGTAGCAGTGTACACAGGCTCTGCGATGTAAAAAACACCATACAGGACCTATAGGGGGTAGACCCCAGGGACACACCCTGTGCAAAAATAAAAGTGATTACGTGCATTACATCTTGGACCACAGGTGACGTTTCCTGACCATTTTTTGCTTTCTCTTTTGTTCTGCATCCGGTCCGGGCCGCCATTTTGAGACATTCCCAAACCACTTGCCCTGCAGATTTAGACACAAATATCTTGAATCCTGATTTTTTCCGCACCTCCCCCCGGGCTATTTGGGGCCTTTTTAGGCGGTGGGCTTAGATAGGTTTTTGGGGGCCCCAAAAGGCAAGGTTAGGTAGCCAAAGAGTCCCATATGGGCAGGGGGTTTGGGTTGCTATAGGGGCCATACAGGAGCGGGGGTTGGGTGGGGCTATGGGGGCCATATGGTGGGGGTTTAGGTAGCAAAAAGGGGCCCCATATAAGTAGACGGCGGGCTTTTGGGGTATACGGCAGGTTTTGGGGGGGGTATAGGCAGGCATATGGGGGCTGTACGGCGGGATTTGGGGGGCTGTAAGGGGGCAGGCATATGGGGGGCTGTATAGGGGCAGATAGGGGGCTTATATAGGCGGGCAAAGGGGCTGTATGGGCAAAACAGATAGGGGGCGAAAAAAAGTTTTTACACCTTTGGGGGGGGGGGGGGGATTGGGGGGGGGGGGAAAAAGGGGGCAAGGCAGGCAATGGGGGGTGGGGTTAGGGGGGTTTAAGGCAGGCATATGGGGGTGTATAGGCGGGAATAGGGGGGGGTATGGCGGGAAAAGGGGGGGTATAGGGGATAGGGGGGGTAAGGAGGCATAGGGGGGGCTAAGGGGCTTTGGGGGTAAGGGGGCATATGGGGGGTATAGGCAGGCATGGGGGCTAAGGCAGGCATAGGGGGGGTAAGGGCATAGGGGGGTTAGGGGGCATATGGGGGTATGGCAGGCATATGGGGGGTATAGGCAGGCATAGGGGGTTTATAGGCGGGCATATGGGGGGTTTAGGCGGAAAAGGGGGGCAAAACAGGCAAGGGGGCTTGGAGGATATGGGGGTAAAGGGGGAAAGGGGGGGCTATAGGAGGCAATGGGGGGTATAGCAGGAAATTGGGGGGCTTTTAGGCAGGCATATGGGGGGTATAGGCAGGCTTTGGGGGGCTAAGGAGGCATATGGGGGGTAAGGCGGGCTTGGGGGGCTATAGGCAGGCATTGGGGGGGTATAGGAGGCATAGGGGGCAAAGGGGCAAAGGGGGCTATGGGCGGCATTGGGGGGAAAGGAGGCATTGGGGGGTAAGGGGCTTATGGGGCTTGGCAGGCATAGGGGGGGGTATAGGAGGCATAGGGGGGCTATGGGAGGCAAGGGGGGGGTATGGCGGGATATGGGGGGCTATAGGCAGCATATGGGGGCTATAGGCAGGATTTTTGGGGTAGATAAAATAAGAAACAACTTACTCATGGGTCACGCTCCCCCCAGCGCCGCTGCCGCTCGCTGCTCCTGCAGCCTTGCGCTCACGAGGGCGGGGCGGTGATGTGCGTCAGCGCGGGCCCCCTTTACCCCCGAGGGCCGGGGGGGGGAAGTAACCGAGCGGAGCGATTGGGCCAAAACCCCCCCCACCGAGCAGCCCTTTCCTGAAAGCTCGGGGGGGGGGGCCCGGGCGTTCAAGGGAGTAGCGCTGGGCCCTGCGCTCCCCGCCCGCCGCAGTGAACTGTTAATTCATTTCCGGGGGGCCCAGGGCGGATTTTGGGGTCGGACGCGTAGGCCCCGCCCGGGGCCCCCCTAAGCGCAGGGGCCCCGTACAACTGCTCCCCCGTACCCCGGTAGTTTCGCCATGGTAAGTAGGTATATAGCCTTTTTTAGGGTAGGGGGTGTTAGTTGGAAGTAGGTATTAGGAGCCCTTTGGGAGTGCTTGGTTTAAAGATTTAGATGGTAGACAGGTCTATATGGCCCCCTGTAGATAGTTTTTATAGACCCCCATAGTAGGGGGAATGGTTTTTAGGGCCCCCCCTTCCCGTAGGCGGGAGGGATACGGGAAGCACAGAAAAAAGGTAATGAGGCCCATTTTTAGGTGGGAAAAAAGGTCCTTGTAGGGGTTTTAGGTATGGGCCCACAGTAGGTTGGGAGTTATAGAAGACCCCCCCAAGGTTTTTGATCTATAGGCCCCCAGTATTTGGAGGGTTTTTAGGTCCCCAAGTTTGTTGGTAGGTATTTTTGTCCCCACTAAAGATGAGTGAACCCTAAAAAGTTTGAGTTCGAGTAGAATCTCGAATTTTGAGAGTTTGGTTCGAAGTTCGAACCCCATTAAAGAAATGGGAGAAATGTTCTGGGTTAAATTTTTATACCCATACAGGTGAGGAGAAGTGCAATTTGCACCATAACAGTAAAATGGATACGTGGAACAACTTATGAAAAAAATTTTGTCTCTAGAGTTACAGAAAAAAATTTCACAAGCTAAAAAAGATTCCCTTCTTTTAAGGGCAACTGAAAAAGTGGGGGCATAGCTAAGGAGGTCATTGTAGCCCCTGTCGGGGCCCCCCCCCTTGACACAAAAAAGCCGGGGTTGGAAAGGCACATGGTAACTGGCAGGAGGCCCCCCC